>JAEANM010016842.1:0-13144 GCA_017656035.1 Myanophis thanlyinensis
ATAATAATAATAATAATAATAAATTTCAAAAGACCTATAAAACAAGAGAAATACTGTATGTACAACATTTAACAATAGAGGGTTCCAAATTACCTTTTGCAGAACTAAAAGAGAGTGAAATAAAAGCACAGTAAAAATAAGTTAAAGTATCATGATACATTTTAAAAGATCCACTTATTTTTAAGTCCTGTGCTTGGCTTAAAATACCTCAAACTTGGCACCATGCAAACTTGCCCTTCCATCCATGCCACTTAACGATATTTCATAAACAGAGAGCAGAGAACAGATTATTTCCAACCAGTACTGCTTTATTTATTCATTCTTCAATCTGTCACATTACTGCCACAGTAATGCACTTTTTTTGTAATGCTTTTGAGTCACTATTGACACCTGATGATTGCATGGACCAAACCCTGCAGTTTTCTTGGCAAGATTTTGGAAGTAGTTGGTCACTGCCTATTTTTTAGGAATAAAAAGAGTGATTGGGCCAAGGTTACCTGGATGGTGTTGTGCCTAAGGCAGGATTAGACTCATGGTGGACCTTTAACCGCTCCACCAACTTGGCTCTCTTTTTAAAATATCCACATAAAAATTACTCATTTCAACAAGATTTTTTTTAAATCACAAAATATGCTAACCTATTTTAGCTTAATAAATAGATATGTGCTTTTCCCAGACTGAGAATTTCATTATACAATACAGAGATATGAACAAAATGAAGGGCAACTGCATTCCAACTTATACATCAGCCTGGTTCGTGTTGATCGTATTGCTTTAGATTGAGAATTCAGAAAACCTGAACTCCCATGAGCATTCCTGTCAGAGGGTGATGACAAAAAGAAAAAAAAAAAAAAGGGGGGGGAGCCCTGGCTCTCCTAGCCACCTGCCATACTCTAAGAATGGTTCAATGGCTAGATGTGGGGGCTTTCAAGTACAAAGCCCCCAAGCTAGGAAGTGCATTAAAGATTGCAACCAGTAATTTTTAATTGCTCCAAGCAATTCACCAGGAATCCTACAATACTGGCTTAGGACATACAGTATATAATGCTGGATTTTGTTATAACTGTTGTACTAACTGCAAATTCTTTGACTATTTTCAAAAAGGCAGCTCTACTTATGTCTCTAGTTGACAGTCACAAAATATTTCCCAAAGCAAATTTTTTTACAGAAAGGCAGCCTCTGCTGCTTCTGCCACGTTGATATCATCTGTTAAAGCTACAGCTGGGAAACAGATCACGGTTTTCCAGCAATTCATCAAAGATCCAGGAGTCGAGTTGTCTGGTCTTCAATTTTCTTTATATCAATCTGACTTACCCTGGGCGGTCTTTCAATAGTTTGGGAATTCAGGCCAATTTTAATTTTTTACAGTAATTTTTATTAAAGGTTGCAATTACAACAGTGGGAATTCAGATGAATTTTAGACGCATTGCATCCCTTAAAAATCCAGAAATTGCACATTTCAGGCTTTAAAAAGCTTTAGGCTTCTGATCTTTAAATGCTGCAATTATACAATGCCCTCTCAATGTTTGTTTTTAGCCATTGCAGCTTGAAAAGTATGAGCACACAGTGATTTAAAAATACATGGAAATCTGCAATGTACTTATTGTTAGATTTACGTAAGAAAATTAGACATTTAAGACGGACTACTTGGGGTTGTCCCTATGAAGAGACCGAGCAAACATTACAGCATCTGGTTTACTATTTTAGGTTTAGATTTTTAAGCTACTAAGAAAATACACAATAAACTTTATAACAGCACGTTCACTTATGCCAGTGTTTCTCAACCTTGGCGACTTTAAGATGTTTGGACTTCAACTCTGGGAGTTGAAGTCCAAACATCTTAAAGTCGCCAAGGTTGAGAAACACCGACTTATGCAAAGGTTGATAAGAGTCACATGAAATGGATATCTATATAAATAAAGAAATAATCCAATTCCTCTTGGGGTAATGTATTGAAAAAAATAGAATCTGCATTAGTTACAATGCGTTCACACAACATACTAAAGATTGTGGATCACAGTAAGGCATTTAGTCAGTGTACAAAAGCCAAATATGGCATGGCATGGTTTCCCAGTCTTCAATCAAAATTTCTGCATGTTTATGTTGGCTAAATGACCAGCTCTTCTGTTTATTTCATACCCACAAACTAACAAATCTATATTAATTCAACTGGGGCTCGCAGCACAGCATATAATGAGGGAGGGGTAACTCACCACTCCTCTGTGTCCCTAATTCAATCTTCATTTATGTAGGATTAATTCCAATGTATTCCTGCTACCCTGCACCATTTTCTTAAAAATCCAAAGTCTACTATATGCTAGCATATGCTTCAAATGACAGATTGGACCATCACTGAATAAACTAATAAAAATAAAATCACTGTTTCAGATCATGATCAGCCTGTTTTATGATCTGGGTTCAAACAGTATTTTAGGCCAAGTCACAATATGTTATGCAAACCAGACCACAGACTTCAAAGGAAAACTGTGAGAAAACTTTGCAAATCTGAGCAAAGTACTATCAGATGCTGAAATAGGAGAATCTGGATGCAATCTGAAAGCATGCTGCCAAAATAAAAACACAGTCACATCTCTGGAAATATAAAATCTAGCTTTTAACTTGAAAGTATCTCCATTTTTCAGTGAAAACCATATAGTAGTTTAATGGACAATAGAAAATAAAGTGAAGTTATTGAAATAGGTTCAATATTAATAAAGCTGGGAATAATTTTTGATATTGTAATAAGGAACCACAGGCACCAGAAGCCAAATAAAGGGCTGTAGAATTGTGTAAAATTGGAAGAATAAATATTTTTAGATAATCTCAGATTGCATTAAAATTTTCTGCTATAAAATGTTGCTATTGAACTGCTAATTTCAACCACTTTTGTGTGTAATTTGAAGAACTATAGGAAAAAGGCACACAAAGTTTTTTTTTAATGTCATATTTTTTTAACTATCTGAAACTGCCCAGAGTAATTTTGAAACTGAGCAGGCTAGAAATGTAACAAAGAAATAATTCATCAATGTATTCATCAACTTTCCCCTGGGCCTGGGGAAACGTTGTTTCGTTTCACTGTGTACTGTACTGTATATTGTTGAAATGACAATAAAACCTACTTGACTTGACTTGACTTAATTAAAACATCATTATCCTAAGCTAAATCTTGTAACAATGTAAAATAACAATGTATAAGCTTTTAAAATGGTGAACCAAACCAAAAAATCTGAATGAAAAAAAAAAGTGATTTATGATCAAGTGATAAATCTGCACTTAATTAGGTTTTTTCTTTTCTTTCTTTTTTTAAAGTGAAATAACCTGAAGGAGCAGCAGCACTATGCACAATTACAACATTTTATTATTCATCTTCTTAATGTAATAACTACATCTTGGGTAACTATAATGGCTCCATAAACATTTTGATCTTGTTGTTTCTTACCTGTCCCACGTAGACTAATCCCTGGAGATGATCAACAGCAACACAGTATGTTTGACCACTAAATTCTTCTGGATACTTTGGCCACTCTAGATCAAGCTTGTAGAGTGGTTTCTGTATCCGCCACAACGAATAAGTAGTCCATTGATTTAACACCTTACAAATCAAACACAAAAACAATACCGTTAAATGGTAGTCTGATTTACTGTGAAGCATCATTCCCGCCATTAGTAAATGGTTCAGAAAGGGTTAATTGATTTCACCTCTTTGTTAGATTTATATGCTGCACTGTTTCCTCCTTTCCCCAACAACAGTCCTATGAGGTAGATCAGACTGAGAGAGCGTTAAAAGACAAATGTTTAGGTCCAACTTGAGGGAACCTTCCTTCTTCAATCATATGTATTGATTTAGCTGAGGAAAAAACCCCACCCTTTAAACAACGTTATTAATTTGCAAATAAAAAACACTTCAAAGCATTTTCAAATAGCCCCACCCAGAGACAAGTACTGTTTCCTCCAAACTGAGTTCAATTCCTTCTCACTACATAAACACATGCATACAGGTAATGTTCAACTTATGACATCAGAGCCCAAAATTTCCATTTTATGACCTTTCTTACCACAATTAAGTGAATCATTGTATTTGTTAAGTTAGTAACATGGTTGTTAAGTGAATCTGACTTCCCCATTGACTTTGCTTGTCAGAAGATCGCCAAAAGTGATCACATGACCCTAAGACACTGCAACTATCCCAGATACCCTATTGCCATCTGAGGGAGATGGGCAGTTTAGAAATAGGGAAATATAAATAAATTTTCTTTGGATTAGGTTTTGGTATACAGCTTTTACTGTATCCATTCCTAAATCTCAGACAATGGTTCAGATTTTCCATAGCTTCAACTTGAATGGAAAAGGGGAAGCTGATGCCACTGCATTGTACTTCCTCAGACTCTGAAGCTTAGTGTAGCAAAAGGAGTGATAGATACAATAAAATGGAATGCTATAACTATCTGGAGAAAAGTAAATTAAAACCATTTATGGGTAAACGTAACAGCTGGGGCACAAGGATACCACTCTAAATGGCATCAGAATTTTATAAAGCTATCAGAAATTAGGAAATGACTTTTTCCCCCTCCTCATACTGAGCCTTTGCAAGTGTTTTAAACTGTTCAGGGAATTGCCAGCCTCAAACTTTAATATTTTTATTTTTTTAATTTGGGTAGGGTGGTCTGTGGAGAGGACACACATTTTCCTCTTCTCCTGAAATATAAGGAAGGAAATTAACTTTCCATTCTGAATGTTTTCTATTCTAAATATAAAGCTAACCTCCAACTATTTTTCCCCCAGTCTCAGGAATATTTATTTAAGCTCTCAAGAGCCCTAGCCAGCCAATTCCCACACTTCTCTGTCCCATTTCTTTTTGGTTTTATTTTCAGCTGACACTCCATGACACTTTTCAATTAACTCATCTATTGAACTTTTTAAATATTTTTTTTCTAATTTCAGTTATAACCTGCAGTTCATAAACTCATAGATTTGCTATTTTCTTTCATTTAAATATAGAAATTAATGTGTAAAGTATGTCCAAAGAAAATACTGCCATGCTTGCCCTTGCAAAAATACTGCCCTTATACTAAACAGTATAACTGTGTGTGTGTGCGTTTTAGATGTGTTATTTTATGTCACAATATTGATCATGTTGCCTGAGGGTGAGGGCAATTGTAATACAACACATCTTCAAAAAGGGTAAATGCCAAATTTGATTTTTTTTTGTTGGACTCAATATCCAAAATTATTTTGCCAGAGCTCTCACCTTATTCAAGAATTCTTAATCAGTAATTTAAGTTTGTCAAATGGTAAGACAATCATTATTTGTAATTATTTGCTCAAAATCCACTTAGGTCTTAGGGCAATCACAGACCCGCTTTTAGAACTATCAAATCCGGGATGCATAAATCAGGCAGCCTTATTTACAATTGAACTGAGCGAATTAAAACGTGAATACGGTATAAAAATGCCATAATCATTGCAAAGCCTTTTGAACACTGCTATATAGAGACATAATATCAATGGCTGTTATCATCAGGCTTGCCAACCCACCTCCAACTCGGACCCGACTCTATACAGGACTATCAACAACAGGAATAAACCAGCCCCTCCGAGTCCTGCAAGCAACCGCACCCGAGAATGATCCTGAGCTCCCATTGCAGCGGCCGCTTACGGAAACAGGCACACTGATGTGCGCATGCTCAGTCCGCCGTGATAACGGGCTCGCGAAAAGCTTCTTGGGAGATTGAGTGCGGTCCTTCGTTCGGAATCAGATGGAGAAAGGCTTTGGAGAACTACGAGTCCCATGAAAACATCGGGGTTGGGTGGGCGAGCCTATCCGAAGTGAGGGAGAGGGATTCTTAACAGGGTCCTATAATTCAGTCACCTTTCTTCATTCCATCCGGGGCCTGGAGTGACTAATTCGAGCGCAAGCAACAATTGCAAATTCATTAAAAAGGTGAGCGCTCCAGCAACGGTGCAAGTTTCCCGCTCTTTCCGTGATCATTATAAAAAGATTAGTGAGCTGTGTTTATTTTTTCCATGCTAAAACGTAGATGGGCAAGCTACACTTCAATGTATTTAAAAAGGGGAAAGTGGGGAAAACAATATGTGCACACTGCCACTTTGGGCTTGTATAAAAGGATCAGGGATAAATTATTAACGTATATTTTCTCCCGCTGAGCTTTCTTTTAAAACAGTTTTATTAATTAGGATAAATGAAAAGGTATCTAATTTTCCCACGTGATTCTTAAACATGGAGGTTACAGAGTTACAAAGATATTAAAAAGGGAAAGACTTCAATTCTTTTGCTTTTAATAAAGGAAACAGCAAGTGGAGAGTAGAGATAGGTATCAAAGGCAGCCTGCATTCTCCCAACCGCTTTGTTTTACAAATGCACACCAATTTAAACAAAACCAAAAAAGGGAAAAATAATACAGATTTAGGAGTCAGCCCTATTCACTTTCCAGCATTACCTGTCTCACTGAAGTAATGCCAATCCACAGAAGGCTGTGTCTGTTTAAAATGTGGCAGCTTACAATTTAAAACAAAGTAGTGTGCACATACAAATGCAAAATATATAACTGAAACAAATAAATGAAGATGTATTAGTCAAACAAGATTCTATACGGAATAGATATTTAAGCAGAATTGTGAGTTACTTTTTTTGTTCGACATGTAATGAAGTATCCTCATGAACTACGGTAATTATAGAATACTGTTGACTTTTAAATGCTATGTTGTCAAATGCTTGTGGCCAACCAGGTTGTATATTGTTGCTGTTTTTTCAACCCATACCTTCCTAGTATTTTTCCCCATGAGTGAGACCTGGCTTTTTTTTTTTTTAAAGAAAGTGTTGATCCATTGGTTGCAACTGATTAGCTTGTTGCCCAAGCCTGACATTGAGCCTCACATTGTAGGCTAAGTATAATAACTGGTCCAAAAGTAACACAGCCTGGTTTCATGCCTATGACAGAACTAGAACTCACAGTCTCTTAGTTCTAACCCATAAAATTACAAATAAAATCAAGAGACTGTGTACATAACTTCTAATATGTGCACTTCATCCCTTACAGGACTAGGGAAACAAGTATGAAAAAAAATCTATTAGCTACTATATATATTCTCTATAAAAAATTGGATGGATTTTTACTGATAAGATTTTTCTCATTTGAGCATTTACTTTCTTCACTAGACATAGCCAATTCCTGTAACTGTTCTTGGTGTGTTTTAGCCTTCAGCCCCCTAATCATTTTTGTTGCACTTTCTGTATTCTTTCCAGAGGCTCAACATCTTCTTTGTATTTTGCTGATCAAAAGTAAATGCAGTATTCATCCCCATGCAGAAAACAACCTTAAAAATCAGAGTCTTATGGGAAAGAAAGATGTCCTGGACTGGCAATATTGTCACATAATTTGTGTGATTTGGCCTGAATGTTGGTATTTTGCTGTTTGTGTATAGTGCAATATCAGTATGCTTCCTTGCTGAGTATCATTTTCATACCTTTCTTTTTTTACTTCCCCCATACTTGCACACCTGTCATTGTAAGAGCCAAAAAACTGTAAGACAATTTACTTGCTTTAATGTCACAATGTAAATGACACTTGCTGTTTCTCCTGGTAACTTGTTACCATTATCTTATATTTTAGATATCAGATTTATTTACCATATCATTGTAGGAAATATATATGTGTGCATATGTCTGTTGAGTGACATAGCAATAGCACTTAGACTTATATATTGCTTCATAGTGCTTTATAGCTCAATTTACAGAGTCAGCATATTGCCCTCAACATGATGATAGCATTGCTGTTATAGCCCACCTTACATCAGGCTTAATGTAGTTGTGACCTTTGATTCTTCAGTTGAAGATCAGTTTCCTGCAATCTCTTGTTATCATGATTGGTTGATTGTAATCCTATGTTCCTGCTTGGCTTATGGACAAGAGTGTTTTGCAGACTTGCTAGGGAAAGAAAAAACAATTTAGTCTTCATGTTCAATTGCCCTCTCTATTTTCTTCTTACTTCTTACTGTGGAGAAAGCCTGAATTTATCTTTTAGCTGTGGGTGATGCTGGAATTTGGAATGGGAAAAATGGGAGACACCAACTCCTTGACAGAACATAGATGTCTGGCTAATGGATGTACTGTACTGTTGTCCCTGCTTTTGCTAAGACTTTGCCCAATCTTGCGTTTTAATGCTGCAGTAACACCATTGAACATCTGGATAATTCAGCTTCTCTCCCTGTTGCATTCTTATAGCCCTGTATTCTCAAATATGTCCCTGAGATTTGCAGTGCCAGTATATCTGAAACTGGGGGAAGCAGTCTAAGGTGTTTTTTTTTAATGATATTTGTATATAAACTAGCCAGATGATATATGATTTTTTTTTTAAATGCAGGAAATTAAGATTAAGACAAGAGTAAGGAAAATATGATTTTGTTAAAGTTGAATCAACCTTCCCATATCTTACCGATTATAAGAAAATTGCTTTTTTCATCAAAACATTTTCGTTCGTGACATATTCTTAATATATCCAGTTTTTCTTAATGCACAACCCATATTCTTGCATCTAAGTGTAACTTGCAGAAACCATCAATGTGTGTGTTTAATTGGTAATCTTGTTTTTGGATGTTGTTCATTCTGTCCATGGTACATCAGGCCATTTAAATAAATTTCTAAACAGCAAATAAAGTTTCAAAATACTGTGTGTGGATGCTTCTGTTTCCCTCTTTGAGAGGTAATTCTGATGCCAAAATCTTTGAATTTATGAAGAGCAAACAGGTGCTGCATACTTCTATGGGGAATTTCCCATTTTCAGTGGTATCTAAATCAGAACTGAGTTAATTATTTCCTTCTTAGTATGGATCCTCCTTACACCAGAGAGGATTCAGGATGTTTCTGCTCACTTCATCTGCTTGAGAAAAATTGAACTGCTTCTTAGATAGCTATAGGCATTTCGCTAAGCCATCCTGTGATTTATTTTATTTCAGTTTTGGTTTAATGGATTGGGCAGACTCCTATTATTGCAGTTGACAGATTAGGGCTTGTTGCTCAGCAAACCAAACAATAGTTTAGGGTGGTGTACTGTAGCTCTAATTGTGCTATGTTAAATGGATGAAGATGATAGAAGAGTTTCAAGATGTGTGTGTTAAACGACTCAGGTGTGACAGATGAACAAAATCCATACTAAGCTTTCATTCTGTAAATGGTTATTCCAGAAGTAAAACTATAATTTCTGCGTAAAGTGGAAATTGAGCGTTATTATAACTTTTATACCTTCTCCTCCTATGACAGCAATTATTATGGCAAAAATCATTTAACAGATTCAGTTTGCATGGAGTACAAATACTGGTAGGAAAAGTCAAAGTAGTGCTCGTTTATTTTCTACAAAGTCTTGGGAAGAAATTAAAATGAAAATAGTAAATGGATGTAAGCACTGTAAATGCAAAAGGGATGGATTTTTGCCTTCCCTCTCAACAGCATTTTTCAGTTAGCTTCTTGGCAGGAACTTCTAAATGGAATTCAGTCCGATTTCTATCCCTGGCATGGAGCCCTGTCTCCCAAAGTAGACCACGGCTAATCTGAGTTAGGCCTTAAGCAAGGCTGTGTTCCAAAACACTCTCCTCCTTATCAAAGTTTTGTAAAGCAATTGTAAATATTAATATAAGAGTGCTTCTCTACCCGCCTGAAGGACTATGGGTTCAGATTGAAGTAGTAAGAGTTTCTGTGTCAAATGTTAAGCAAAGCACCAGGTCTGATAGCAAAAAATCAAAAGGAATCTGATAGCACTTCTTGTAACTAACACATGTTATTAAAAGGCATACTTTTTGTGAGCTGTAACTCATTTCATCAGATAAACAGAGTGGTTTGATTCATGTAGACTTTAAATTAGAATGGGGAGAGGGCAGAGAAGGCCATCTTGACAGCTCAGGAAAGCTTAAACTTTCTAATCAACTGTTTTGGTTGGAAAAGATCTGCAGTACTGGAATAATTCTGTTTTCTAAGCTTTATTTTGTATAATTTGGCTGGTGATTTCTGTCCCTATCTTCTCTCTCAGAGGCTCAAAGTAAGAAGCAGGGTAGTGTAGTGGTTAAGGTGTCAAACTAAGATCAGGAAACCCAGATTTCTAGTCCACCCTCAGCCACAGAATTTCACTGGGTAATATTGGGCAATTACCCTTTCTCAACCCACCTCACACCAAGGAAAAAAATGGAAAGAAGTCTGTACATTTTGAAATCTTAAGTGAAAGATAGATTATAAAATAATAAGCCAATAATAGGCGGGTATTGCATTCTTTTGCTCAATTTCCCCTTAACAGAAGATTTAAACTAATGCAATCAGTTTACATTGCTGAGTATCAAGTCAAGTCAAGTAAGTTTTACTGTCATTTCAACAATATACAGTACAGTACACAGTGAAATGAAACAACGTTTCCCCAGGACCCAAGTGCTACATCAGACTACATAGATAAAAAAGAAAAAGAGCAGGACACAGAATTACACATAGCTCTAAATCTAAGAAGTTAGAGAGAGAGAAAGCTAAATACACAAGTATTTATGATTTCAGTTTCTTTGTGTTGAGGAGTCAGATGACTTGTGGAAAGAAACTGTTACACAGTCTGTTTGTGCGGGCCCAGATGCTTCTGTACCTTTTTCCAGATGGCAGGAGAGTAAAGAGCGTGTATGAGGGTGTGTGTGTGTGGTCAGCCACAATGTTTCTGGCTTTACGGATGCAGGGTGTGGTGTAAATGTCCATGACAGAGGGAAGAACAACCCCAATGATCTTCTCATGTGGACTTGAACTTAAGTCTCCTTGATTCTACATCCATTATCTTTAGTCTTACATGCCCTCTTTAAAGTAGTTACTACTTGTATCTTCCATGCTTCCATTTATTGACATTGATTTGTGAAAGTTTCTGCTGAACAAGAAATACTGTGTGTGAGGAGTTTTAATTGTCTTCAACTGTGAAGAGGTTGGTGGGAGATAATGATAATATTGTAAATTTTATGTATGTTTTCATGTTAGCAATTTTGCTAAAACCAATTTTGTTATTTCAAAATCGGTATGATTTTTTTTAGCAACTTAAATATTGCTAACATGTTTATACACAGGTGTTATTGTATGATGATTTGATTTTGCTGAAGAAAATTAATTTATGAAATCTCATTTTCTTTTCCTCAACAGAGATCATGGCCTTGAAGGAAGTTTCAAACAACAAATGTTTTGGAGGTTTTCAGAAGGTGTTTGAACATGACAGGTTAATATGCTATTTATTTAAATAATTTTATATTGTCTTCTTGTTAGCAAACTAATTACAATGTACATAGACAGACAGAACAGATAAAAGGACTCAAACAGTGCAGTTGCAAAAGTAGCAGTGAAAACATTTGGATAGAAAGACCTGGGATAGTAAGAATATGCTTCTTTCAAAATGAAGAGAACAAGCAAATTTTCCTTGTAAACAGGATTCAGCAAAAGGAGAGCACTAATCTTCTTCTTTCAGCTATTCCCGTTAGGGGTTGCCACAGTGAATCAACTGCCTCCACCCAACTCTATCCTCAGCATCCTCACTCTCGCCCCAATCACCTTCATGTTCTCTTTTAGCACATCCATATATCTCCTCTTTGGCCCTCCTCTTGACCTCTTGACTGGCAGCTCCATCTCCAACATCCTTCTACCAATATAACTAAAAGGAGAGCACTAATATTATATTTATTTTATTTTCTCCATGACAACTTGTCCATAACCTGTTTTTTCAAGCCTCCCAATGGTGCATTTGTCTTCACTGTAACTGAGTTTATCTACCTTGCTGCTTGTTGTCTTCCTCTTCCCTTCTACTTTTCCCAGCATTAAAGCCATTTCTGGAGAGCTGGGTCTTTACATAATAGGATATCTGAGCCTGGTCATTTTGTGCCTTGAATGGGAATTCTGGATTAATTTGTTCAAAAATCCATCCGTTTGCTTTCTTGGCTGTCCACAGTATTCTTAAGAATCTTCTCCAATAGCAAAGTTCAAAGTGTTCAATATTCTTCTTGTCCTGCTTCTTTAAGGTCCAGCATTGTATAAATCCAGATTAATTAAGTTGCATCTAAGTTCTGCTTAAATCAGTGGAATGTAAACTTGTATAACACCAAAGTCCAACTACACTTGAGATTCTATGTACATTTGTCTTGGAAGAAATTGCATGGTGTTTAGCAGGGAGACATGAAAAAAAAAACGTGCATAAAAATGCAGCTATCTTGAGTAGTTGTTTATAATTAATGTGGGCAAATTTTTCTTTTAAAAAATGACAGTGTTGATGGTTGTTCTAACATGTGAATCAATAGTGCTAAGTATTAGAGGAGGCTATGCGATTTAGCAAAGATTTCTTTGAATGGAAGGGAGCAGGGAAAGTAATGTTTATCAAATCACCATTTCTTCAACTATTCACAGTGTTATTCCAAATGGTTTCTTTGGAGCAGATTTGGAACAGAAAGTACAATGGGGGGGGGGGGTGAATCAGTAAAAATGCTCCATCCCCCCCCCATTAAAAAATTGGAAACTTTAACTGCTTCAACATTATTTTGTTAATAGAAGATGCATTCCAAAAGCATTATGCTTTTTTCTTTTAACCGAGTTTATTCCTAGTTCTTTTCCTAATAGCTTAATTCTGTCCTTTAAATCCAAGGTCCGCTTATCAACTTTCCAATAATATGTTGGCAGTTGAGATATGAAAAGAATAGTTAAATATTACTGTGTTCTTTAATGACAACATTTATATATCATTTTTAATCCCATCTTCATTTTTTAAAATAAATAACTTAAGGGGCTGAATATACCTAACCCTCCTTTCTCCCCTTATTTTCCCCAGAACAACAACTCTGTGAGGTGGGTTGAGCTAAGAGAGAGAGAGAGAGACTGGTCCAAAGACACCTGTGAGGTGGCTTTCATGCCTAAAGCAGGAGTAGAACTCACAGTCTTCTGCTTTCTAGGTTGATGCCGTAACCCCAGGGCACCAAACTGACTGTCTATTAGCAGTTTTCTTTTCTTTTCTTTTCTTTTTTAATTTTAAAAACAAACTTTATTAAATATATACACTTTAAATTACATGAAATCCATTCACATAATGGATTTATAATTCTAATAATTGCTTCTAGTAATTACAGTACAGTTTCGGCAGTA
>JAEANM010016843.1:0-13143 GCA_017656035.1 Myanophis thanlyinensis
AAGTCCCTCAGACGTCTGAGGTGAAAGAGTCGTTGTCGGGCTTTTTTTACCATGGTGTTGATGTGGAAGGTCCATGACAGGTTTATCGAGATGTGCACACCGAGGTATTTGAAGCAGTCCACTCTCTCTACCAGGCTTCCATTGATTACTGGGGTTTGGTATTTCCTTTCCTGTTTTGTACTGAAGTCCACTATCAATTCTTTTGTACCAATTCATTAACTTTGAGTGGTGATTTTTCAATCCAAATGGGAAGTGGCAAGAGCAACTAAAATCTCACCCTTAGGCTTCTTTCCAGGTCTTCTACTCATTATGAGAGATGATAGGTCCACTCATTAAACTCTGTGTAGTAGCCACAGAGTGCCAATGGGATCTAGCCAGGACCTCAACTTTTATTCCCAGAGAATCCAACAGGTACTCTACCTTCCCTATGGGATACTAAACTGAACCTGAAGTACCTAAACACCAGAAGGTTTTTCCAGTGCCTGCATTATAGAGACATTCGTTCTAGTCTGAGGACACACAGGACATTTTTACATTTCCTGTCAGATACCAGCCCTGCTAATATATGCAGTGTTGACAAATTCTGCACAGCAGCACTTAAAAATCATTGGATAAATTACCTGTGCTACAATGAGCATCTAGTCTTTGTATTTGGGTGCTTTGTAATTTGATAAAGTTTTCCACATCTAATCCTCCTACCGTGCCTTTTAAATCATTTAAAACTCTTCTTTATACAAACTTCCTGTTTTAATACATATATTTTGATATTGCCTAGCTTTTCATATTTTTAGTCTTTTATGTATTTTCTGTGCTTTTAAATTGGATTTTAAATTGTACCCCACTCACCTTATGCTGCTCAATGTCCATAATAAAGATTTCATTTCACTCTGCAACATTCCTGAAAATAAATGTGTAAGTTAGAATGTTTCTAGGAATGGAAGGAGAATAAATAATATTCAAATAATTCTTGAATAAAGTTGTGGCAAATTTACTGAAAAATACATATATGCCTAGAAATAGACCGCATTATGTTCTAGCTATATGTGTAAGAGGGAGGGAGAGAGAGAGCAGAAAAAGAGGGAATGTACTCTTGGGTTATGATGGCAATCAAGACTAAGATTGCTATTACTAAGCAGCATGTTGTAAAGTAAGATGTCACAGGCTGCATTACTTAGCTACAAAATCCAGGTGGGCCTAGTTGTGATTGTAATTAAGTTATGTGAGGAAGGAAGGAAGGAAGGAAGGAAGGAAGGAGTTCATAGGGAATGTCTGTTTAATAAAAGTTTTCTTTTTCTTGACATGGTTTTGGACTATGAATGAGTCAGGAAAAACGATTTCTCCAGTTCACTTTAGCGAGGATGGACTTCTTACAAAAGTTAGGTTGCATTGCATTAGAATGAAGCAGTGATATTTTGAGTTTGCCATTCCACTTCATGAAGTATATAGTAATAACCACCTTGTGGGTTTTAAAACTTCTAAAATGTTATCTTGCAGTACAACTAAATCCTGAAGAAACTATAGTACTTAGTTGTGCTGCAAGATAATGCTTTGGAAGTTTTAAAACCCCACAAGGAGTTTATTACTTCATGAAGTGGAATGCAGGATTTCCCTCCCTTCTTGCTTAGCTACCTTTAAATGCATGCAATTCTAATAACAAAATATTTTCTCTATAAACTGGTCTGCCCAGTTGATTATTTCATTCAAAGATGGAAGAGGACACCCTCACCACCATTGATAACTTGGTGACTTTTGCAAAAAACAGGGGTTTTCTTTCAGAGATTCTAGGTATCATCTTGTTGAATAAACATTTTGTCATGTATATTAGAGTTTCCTTTGAAAGAAGCTCAGAATCAGCCAAGAGGTCACATTTTAACAATCATAACAGTTGGCAGAAATGGTAAGACTCCATTCTCATCAATCAAATTGAGAATGAAGTGGCAAATTGTCTTCGTACTGGAAAGCTACAAAGGCAATTACTTCAGTGGTTGTCAGTAGAAATGTCACACGATTTCCCCAGGGGCATTGGGAAACGTTTTTTGCTTTGTTTTGTTACTTGGAATACCAATTATTTTATCGATCATCAAAGAATTACCCTACACTTCCTGTTCTTCCTTATAATCCCAAATGAAAGATTAATAAAAACAGCACTTATGAGGAATGTTGTCCATACTTAAAATATCAAAACAAAAGGCCATGGATTGAGTAGAGATATTTTGAGTCCATTATTGACAAAGTTCCCGGGATTTATCTCATTCTTTGAGTGCACCTGATTTTTACTGATCCTGCTTAACAGCATGAATTTAATTTGGAACAAAATATGAAACATTGATGATTCGTGTCATGAGTTGCAAATCTAGCACTGCCAATCGTGAGGGAGTTGGAAAATAAAAGTGATTAGTGTAAAGTTTTTAAGGGGTTGGGATTTTTTTGCTCTATTTTAGGAATATGTTTCTAGTCATTTATTACACAGATGAATATTTTTTTATCATAACAAGAGTTAAATTAAAATTTAAAAATAGCTGGAGGGAAATAAATGGAATCAAAACAGTCTGGAGACTTTTAAAAAAAATTGTTTGAAGACTTCATATTTCAGGAAAACACAACAAAGCTCTCATCATAACAGGCAACTCCACATCAGTAGGAAGAATAAAGGAAAATTGCCAAAATGCAATTAAATACCTATTCTCCAAAAGACCATTCAAAAGACTGCAATATCCAAAGAGTTTATTCATATAACTCCTTAAGCAAGAAGGGACATCTTCAGATGGAAAAGGGGCTGGAGGCAGAGTTAAAAAGAAAGAAAAGGAAGAAAATACACAATATGCCCATCAGGACCTCATGGATCCTGGAATCCTTGTACATATCTTTATTCAGTAGTCAGTTTCTTTCTCCTTCTTGTTTTCAGTTGGACTTTGCTGTAAATTAGAATGGAAAACTTGTCCTCAGGACAACTATTGGCAAGAGACACTGGGAATTATAGTCAACAATATCTGAAGGGCAACAGGTTCTTTAATATAAATAAACCACAGAGGAAATCATACATAATTCATTGCTCTTGAAATGGACAGGGGATTAACATGAATTGCTGGAGTATATATTCTTTATCCCCAGTACAGGTAGTCCTTGACTTAAAACCATTTGTTTAATGATTGTTTGAAGTTACAAAGGCACTGAAAAAAGTGACTTGGACCATTTTGACACTTATGACCATTGCACCATCCCCAGAGTCATGTGGTCAAAATTCAGATGCTTGGCAACTGGTTCATATTTATGATGATTGCAGTGTCCTGTGGTCATGTGATCCCTTTTTGCCACTTTCTGATGAGCAAAGTCAATGGGAAAGCCAGATTCACTTTCTAACTGTGTTACTAACTTAACAGCTACAGTGTTTCACTCAACAACTGTGGTAAGAAAGGTCATAAAATGAGGCAAAACTCACTAAACAACTCTCATGTTTAGCAACAGAAATGTTGGGCTCACTTGTGGTCATGTCAAGGACTACCTCTAACATGGAGAGGACAAGATTAAAGTATGGTGTTTGTTTCCTAGTAGCAGCTACAGGTCGTCCTCCCTTAACAACAAATCACTTAGCAACCATTCAAGTTATGATGGATCTCCCCAGAGCTACTTACAATCCAGAGTTGCGACAATCTCACACACACAAATATGCACATCATAGTCATGTAATTGCATTTTGGGTGCTTGGAAACCAGCTGTTATAACAATCAGGATTGTAGACTTGGTTACACACAGTTGTTTAGAGGACAATCTTTCTCTACTCAGAGCATGTGAAAAAGGATTCACATGCTGTATGTTGAATAGCTGCTTGATCTGCCCCATAATAACCCAGCCTAGCAATTGAAGATGATTGGGGCATCCTTCAGTATATTAATTCTAATAATGTTCAAGTGGTTGTTTTAGTAATAATTGCATTTGTATGTATTTTAAATGTCAACCTTATTTTTGCTATATAGATTAGTGTAACCTATATAAACTATGTCAATAAATAGACTGTAATTTATACATGGCACCATTGATTTCCTCATTTATTTTAGTTGAGACTATGTATTAATTGAAAGACACAACCATAATGTGCACTCACACTGCCTGGAGTTGACTGGGCCTGTAGTTCAACACAGACGGAGGACAGCAGATGAGGAAATCTCCTCTTACTGCATCTGAGGATGCTTAATTGTTATCAATGTCTTGGCAAAGAGGAAGGCATGAAGAATCTGCCATCTAATAACTGATGACCTTTTCCCAAAGAATTGAAGGTGGAAGAAGGGGGAAATGGGGAACATTTTCTTTAGTGCACTGGCTTTGCTGGCATAGCACTGCTATTCTCCCATGCAGTTTGACTAAAACAAGCATCTTGTTAGACAAGACTGATGACAAGGCAGAGGCTGGTTGGACAATGATGAGGTTTTACCAATACAAAAGGGAAGAAACTGCTGATCAGTTAGGAAAAGAGAGAACATGGTTTCTCTCGTGACCCATTGGGGGAAAGAGAATTCTTTCCATCTCTTTCATCTAGGTGAAAACAATCCTTGCTGATAACATTTTGTTTGTATCTTGAAAAGGGCCAAGAAAGTGATTGACACAACTACTGTGCAGATGTTTCCAATGAATACTTGGTATGTAGGCCTTTCTTACTAGAAGGATAAGCAAGAAGCACAAATGTTCATTAGCTTTCAGAAAAGAAGGAATGGAATATTCACAATTGCCTTTGAAAAGGCTGTGAGCTCTTGCTCTCTAAGCTGTTTTCAAGAACGTTTCTTTAATCAGAATGATGAATGGTACCCAGTCCCTGAAGAGTTATAGATACCAGGGTGGGTGTTTTCAAGTGGTAGCTTTCATTTTTTAGAAACCTTGATAAAAGTGATCGGTTGTGGCAAGAAAGTGCGAGCTTCTGAATTATATAGAACTTTTCAATTAACAAGAAGCTTAATATAGCCACAATATTGCCACATGAAAAATTCCTAGTATTGCCATTCAGAAGATGGTGTGATGTGATTCCCTTAATGGCTTGTATGTAAAGAAAGGACATAAAATAGTATGGGATGGATGGAGGACATTTTTGTCTAGCCCCTCTGTAGCAGGGGTGTCAAACTCATGCCATCACAGCAACATTACGTGACATATCGAGACTCCCCTCCCCCTTTGCTAAACCAGGTGTGGGCATGGCCAATGCATGATGCATCCAGCCCAAGGGCCGTGAGTTTGACAGCCCTGCTCTATAGAATTCAATAAACAAAGTGGCTAAAAGTTTAATAAAAAACTTATCTGAAAGGTCCCTGGTTCTTAAAGCTGCTTTGAGATTACAAATACAAAAATGCCTTTTAGCAATGGACCTACTTTTATCACAGGTCTGGCCAAATCTTGGTTAATAGTAAAATGCTGAGCATAATTGGACCTAATTAGTATTTTTGTAAAAAAAAAAAAAACTACATTAGCTAAACTGAGAAGAAGCATCCCATTTCATTAACTAGTTAACACCAGCTATGGGCCAAATGTGTTTTGCAATGCCACACATAAACATTATACAATGATTCCTCAGTTGGTCTTCAGCAGCAGTTTGGATTCCCAAGTTAAATTTGATTAAATGGCTAATTAAACAAGATATTTACAACCTTCAATCAGTGATCAACACTGATTCATTATTTCATTAATTAGACCTAATTCAGTAACTGCAGAATACAATTGTAATTCTGTAATGATGTAATGAATGTTGCATTTATTATCATAATCGGTCTCTGTCCTTGTACAATAATATACTATGGGAAAATAATTTCTTTCTTTTGCCTGTACTTTTCTTATTCAGTTAATGTCCTACTTAAAATGTTAATGTCTTCAGTTAATGTCCTACTTAAAAAGTGGAAGTCATTTAAGAAGTAATCACATTCCTTGGAGGGATTTCTTTCTAGTAGTCACACAAATCCAGCCCTCTAGCTTCTGACACAGTTTAGCAGGAGGTTTCTACAGCAGGTTTGTGATTTAATGGACAGCAGCTGCAGCTGAAAGGATTTTGACTCTCCTTCTAGTGGCATGCACTCAGGGAGATGTTCCAAAGTTATTTTATATCATGTTACATAGCAACAAAATATAGAAGGGCCTGTCCTTCTCTTTTGGGACTTGGGCAGTTGAGAGACAATAAGAATTAGAATTAATAACATGGAACTAACTAAGAAGGAATGACAGCACTGGATACTAAATGATGAGAATCATATCAATTTGATTGGAAGTGCATTAAGGATATGTTTAGTTAAAGCTAGGAAGTGGTTCAAAGCTCAATTCCCCACTTTCCATTCTCACAGAAACAGAAAATAGTTAACGCTTAACCTACTACTCCTAAGCAGATTCTATTTATCAGCACTTTCAGAACCAATGACATCCTTTGGGAGGGACAAAAATTAAGAGCATTCTATCCACACAGCATGGATTTACACAGATGTAGAGTGATCCAACTTTTTTTTCTTTTTGAAAAAGCAGCTTCTTTCCCTGGTAGAAACATCCCTGCTGAGCTGGACAAGAGAAGAGCCAACTGGACTCAAAAGAGTTTCCCAGAGAACCATTCTCTGTTCCTCAGTTCATCCTGGGTAGGATAGAGCCAGTACAACCACAAGATGGCTCATCTTTTTGCTGTTCTAGGTTTCGATCCCATGGTTCAATTGGTTACCTGGTTTGTAGACTTAACCTAGGCAGAGTAATAAATCTTGGCCTGCTAAAGAAATCTTCTCAAGTATACTAGATCAGTGTTTCAGTCTGTTAAGGCAGGAAATCCTGGATGCAACAAAGCTTAGGCAATATAAAGCTATACTATATTCCTAAAAGTAACATCCAAAGACACGTGTCTATGTAAGTTATGTTAATGAAAGTAGGGTCTGAGAGAGCAGCTGTCCATCCAATTTTCATTAAGTTTTCTACTCTGGATAACTGAAATGGAGTTTTCTCTAACTCTATTATAGACCTCTAACTTATATAGGTTCCAATTCTGGTTAAAAAGCAAAGCAGAGTAGTTAATATGGAGACACAAGATGGCGCTCCTGTGGCAAAAAATAATAATAATCACAATGCTTTATTCAGATTTCAGGTTTCTTATGATTTGAAGGACTGAATGAAGTTGCACAGAGCACAACAGTTATAGGATTCAGTTTCATAATCAGGATTGACTTATTGTGCTGGTTCTGGATTGTGTATTTATGATAATGCGGCAAAGAAAGAAAGTCTTTGATGTGCGCTCTGTATTGAAGGCATGACATAACCATTTTGTTCAGATATGAAATTTAGGTTTACGCCAAATGTCCACAAGTGAATGCACACAGATTTAGCGTTATACAATTTTTTGCTTTTTGAAGAACAAATTTCTTTCTCTAGTACAAATTTCCATAAGAGAATGACCAGCTTGAACCTATGTGAACAGATGCACCTATAAAGCCAGAAGGAAGAGATGATCCTAAATGCTGGTCTCTAGAAAAGAATAGTGAAGCCTTAAAGAGAAATGACAGCAATTTAAGGAGGTAATCTCAGGACTAATTTTACATAATTAAATATGTGAATAACTCAATAAGAACCACGTGCAATTGGTAGGTGGAGAATCATAGAAATCAAAAACAAAATTAGGTTATGCTTGACTAAATCCAGCCTACTCTTAGACAGAGTGAGATGATTGCCCAGGAAGCCACCTCAGGATTTTCTTCACTTTCATTCAAAGCAGTAAGTTTGTTGTTATTATATATATTTTTATTGCTAGTATGGAAAGAAAGTGCTTGTGAAATGTCAGAATACATCTGAGTGGCTTTGGATACTATTCATTTTGATCAAGGGAGCAGAATCATTGTTGCTTTGCCTCAAAATCTTGGATTGCCTGGAATCCTTAGGGGTAAAAGAAGAATAGATTGGATATAATAATGACCTAAAGCTTAAATGATTGGGATATTAAAGGAATTGTCGATAAGATATATGACTTGATGTGACCAGTTGTAATTTAGAAGGCTAGTAGATGAAGTCAAACATCTTGTAAAACATAAGAGGAAGTTTAAAATATATTTAAGGTCACATAGCTTTGTCCAATGACTTCTGATATTAGGATTCAGTATATTGTTTGGGATTGTATAACATACTGTATATGTTTTATATATTTATTTTGAAAGAATGTATAATCAGTTATGTTTCAAACCTGTATAAATAACCCAGCCATACTTTTATTTCTTTAGTTTAAAAATTAAACACAAACATAAGAATTCTTCAAAACCAAAGATCTCATGTGGGCCAGTATTCTGTTTCCAAAGCAAGGAAGAAGTCAGTTTGTTAGAAGCCCCTCTAGACATCACTTTGTGTTCCTCAGTAACTGCAAATTGTTAATAACTTTTAATAACTTCCGTGAATTTTTGTAATCTTCTTTCAGTGATGGCTTTGACCCATCATTATAGAAATAAATTTCTTTATTTTTATTTGAAGAAAATATAAGCTATTATTTAAAAAATGATCTCTGCCATACGTTTAAAATGGAATGTTTATTTACAATTATTCATAAAGACTCATAGAACATAGAATAATAGAATTGGAAGGGACCTTGGAGGACTTCTTGTCCAACCTCCTGCTCAAGCAGGGGATTATACACCATTTCAGACAAATGGTTATCCAGTTTCTTTTTGAAAGCCACCAGTGATGGAGCACCCACTATTTTGGAAGGCAAGCTATTCCATTGGTTGATTGCTCTCACCATTAGGAATTTTCTCCTTAGTTCTCAAGAGTTCAAGAGACTCAAGAGTTCTTACATTTGTGCCAAAAATGTATCATCCAAAGATCATTTCCTCTGATTTCCTAGACTTCCTCCAAATAAAAAGAAAATGAATCTTATGTTGTTTTCAAGTTATCTGCTTATAAACTTTAGAATGAAGTGGATCATAAACACACCCAGAGTAATCCCAAAGCCAATAAATATTATAAATGAAATAAATAAGATCCCCAATCACAGCATCTTATGTATAACCTTGTTAGAACCAGTTTAAAGTATGGTTTACCTGCAAATGGAAATGATTAATGCATTTTGGTGTTCTGGATGAAACAATGATATTATTCCTCTACTCCTGAAGACCAAAAAGGATGGCTGCAGCTGATTTTATTTAAAGAAATGATTAATTAATTTAGAATAAAATGAGTCAGATGATGAACCCCATCTTCAAATTATCGTAGTCCATTTACCTAAACAGCCAATATTGTACTTTAAGTGAATGGAGTGTTCTTCATTGCAATGCCATTTTTTTGCAGTACGAATTAATTAACTTGCGTATTCCTCAAAGTAACACATAAGAGTAGAATATTGTTTCCATTTTAATATAGTGCTGCTGATCCACTAATTAAGCCCACAGTAACTCCTCAGTGTTGCCTAGTGAATGTGGTATAATGTTGCTATTAAAACCCAATTCTTGCAAGCCTGACTTTTTTTCGGATGTATTGCTTCACCTATGCAAGAGCAATGAATAGCCAAACTTCAAGGGATTTGTTTCAGCGATTGTACAATGAGCTACTATTGATGCTGTTCATTTAATAAAGTTTTCAGAACTTTGAATAAACAAGAGATATGCCCACATCAAAGAGAATGGTCTCTTAAAAGCAATTGACAAAGCAGGATGCTAGGCATTTGAAAACTGGATCACTTGCCTTTACATGTAGAGATAAAGTCTTAATCCCGAAATGAAAATGGAAGACCTATATTGAATGTTCACCTGATAAAATGATTGCAGGACAAAATAAATTATTTATTTGAAAGTATATTCAGTTATTTTGTTTTAACTTCCATACTGTTTCTAAAATACGATACCCAAGTAACAAAATGTCAGTACTATCAAATAATGTCTTCATCAAACTAAAAAAGTTGATTGGGTATCAGCTGGAACAATAACAGAGTTGGAAGGCACCTTGGAGATCAGCTAGTCCAAACCCTTGGTCATACAGGAGACCTATACTGTTTCTGACAAATGGCTATCCAGTCTCTTCTTGAAAGCCTCCAGTGGGACAACCACTACTTCAGAAGGCAAGCTATTCTATTGGTTGATTGTTCTCACTGTTAGGAATTTTCTCCTTAGTTCTAGGTTGTTTGTCTCCTTGATTCATTTCCAACCATTGTTTCTTGTCTGCCTTCATATGCTCTGGTGAATAAGTTGGCCCCCTCTTCTTTGTGACAGCCCTTCAAGTATTGGAAGACTGCTATCATGTCAAGTCAAGTCAAGTTTTATTATCATTTCAACAATATACAGTACAGTACACAGTGAAACGAAGCAACGTTTCTCAGGATTAAGGTGCTACATCAGACAACATAGATAATAAGAAAAAGAGCAGGACACAGAACTACACATAGCTCTAAATCTAAGAACTTAGAGGGGGAAAAAGCTAAATACACAAGTATTTATGGTTCCAGTTTCTCTGTATTGAGAAGTCTGATGGCTTGTGGAAAGAAACTGTTTACACAGTCTGTTTGTGCGTGGGTCTGAATACTTCTGTGCCTTTTTCCAGATGGCAGGAGAGTAAAGAGCGTGTATGAAGGGTGTGTGCGGTCAGCCACAATGTTTCTGGCTTTATGGATGCAGCATGTGGTGTATATGTCCATGACAGAGGGAAGAACAACCCTGATGATCTTCTCTGCAGTGTGACCATGTCACCGCTGGTCAGTGGTGGAATTCAATTTTTTTCATTACTGGTTCTGTGGGTGTGGCTTTGTGGGAGTGGCTGGGAGGTATCATGTGACTGGCTGGGCAGTTTCTGTAGCAGGGCAATAAAGTTTAGGCTAGAAACAACACCAGAATGTTTTTTCCTGCCTTCCATACAGGATTAACCCTGTAAAGTGGGGAAAAAAACAAAAGGAGACAACCCGTTCTCCAAACTGCTTAGAAAATTTACTACCAGTTCTAGCGAACCTGATAAAACCTGCTGAATTTCACCTCTGCCCTGATCCTTCTTTTCACTAGACTAGGTAATCCCAGTTCCTGCAATCATTCTTCATATGTTATAGCTTCTAGGCCAGTAATCATCTTTGTTGCTCTTCTTTGAACTTTTTCCATCTTTTTTTTATATTAGACTGACTAAAACTGGATGCAGTATTCTAAATATGGTCTTACTAGGGAGTTTCAATCAGCCCATCTGGTTGCAGCAGCTTTTTCTGCTATAATATCACATCCTTTCAACTGAACAGTGATGTCCTTCTCAAAACTATATTTCTGTGATATCTCCGTAATCAAATGGCTTCAAACGGGTAATACTGCCTTAATTCACACAAGGATCGCAAGAATGAAATGACTGGGGAATCTTCTAGTTATTTTGTAACAGTTTGGCTTATAAGGGAATTCAAAGCTGCTGTTTTCAGTGGGCAAGTGTTTGTAAACATTTTAAGAACTGCAGCTTTTAAACAAGACATTGAAAGTGGCTTCACACTGTGGGCAAAAGCAAGGGATGAGAATTATTCAGAGAGCTTTAAATTACACCAAGTTGTGACTAGGTTACATGATTCAAAATACTTTTTCTGTTCTGCCTTTTGTTTGGACTCTTTGATTTATTAACATAGGCTTCTTTTTGATCTGGCCATCACTTGTCAGTCACTGATGTCCCACCCATGGAAGTTTGATTTCTTTTTCATCTCATGACATTGGCAGAGGGCTCTTTACAAGATAGGGGGAAGGGTTGGGGCTGTCATATAAAACCTGTGTTGCTCAGCTTTCAATATCTCATTGAGCCTCTCACAGCTTTGATATTTTAAGTAGGTATCAAAATAAAGGGACAACAAGTGACTGGAAAGGTAATGCAGCATATTAGGCCTGCTAATGGCTCAGAATGTCCTAGGCAAACCTGTTGAAAGCAGGGCCCCTTCCCATGAGTGCTATTTAATTTCGGTGTAAAGATTGCACCGGCGAGTTGAACCTGCTGTCTCTCCTCTTGGTTTAGTTTCTTTTGTTCTTGCTCAGTAAGTAAAATTTCATTTATAACTTCAGTCACAGGCTGATTTTTTTTTCCTTTTTTCATTTGCATCACTAGAGGGTACTATGTATGCATATCATCTCCCCATATCTAGTGTGCTCTACTCCCTCCTCTGCCTTCATAAGGTGCAAGTGGAATTAAGATAAGGAAGAACGACACATATTGTATTGCACAGCTTCTGTGCCATGATTCTAATGCCCGACTCTTCATCTGTTGTCTCTTTGGTAAGGATACACTAAGCAAGGAAATCATTTAAAAAGCTAATTTCCTCATTGTAACATGAAACATATTCCACAGCTTGGGCTTCCTATGGAAAACAGGCAAAATTGCTAGCCCCTACATTGAGCTAAGGGGTTCATTCACCAACTATTATACATTTTTTTATTTTATATATAGTATCAAAAAATCTCAAAAAAAGGAAGCTTCTTGGTTTGAATGTAGGGCTTCCAATGTATCAACACTCACCTACTGAAGATACTATTTTTTTAAAAGTTCTTCAAATCCCTGCATTCAACACTGACCACATCTCTCAACAGTTTGCCTGTATCATTCAGAATCTTAAACATGCAGTGGTGTCCATCTCTTAATAAAATTACATCCATCATCTATGATTACACTTTTTTCCTTCAAGGGTGATCTGGGGTATTCGGAGGGGATAAGAGGTAAAATTGGAGGGTTGGAGAAGACATAGTCCTGTTTGGGCAATGCTGGCTGTTACTCAGACTTAGATACAAACAGCAATTACTTTAAAAAATCTATTTCTCTTTAGTCAATCATAAACTGAATGATTAAGGCATCCGCCAAAATATTGTAAAAGTCAGATAAAACAAAAAAACAAAAAAAAATTAAAATCCAAAGTACACTCTTCACTTTGGCTCACTTAGAATCACAGGGCTAGTACAAACCCCTGCTCAAGCAGAAGATCCTACACCATCCCAAATAATTGTCCAGTCTATTTTTCGAAACCTCCAGTGATGGAGTACCCACATCTCCAAGAGGCAAGTTATTCCATGGATTAATTGTTCTCACTGTCAAAAATATTCTCCTTACTTAGTAGGAGTAATTATTTTTGACTGTCCTCTGGACACACACATGTGCGTTGCAGGCATGGCTTCTGTGCCGTGTTTGTGTCAGTAGGTGGCACAGAGAAGCAGGCTAGGTCTACGCTCAGTG
>JAEANM010016844.1:0-13143 GCA_017656035.1 Myanophis thanlyinensis
AGAGAGGCCAGATTGAGATGGTTTGGACATGTGCAGAGGAGGGAGAATGGTTATATTGGTAGAAGGATGTTGGAGATTGAGTTGCCAGGCAAGAGATCAAAAGGAAGGCCAAAGAGGAGATATATGGATGTGCTAAAAGAGGACTTGAAGTTAATTGGGGCGAGAGTAGAGGATGCTGAGAATAGAGTTAGGTGGAAACAGTTGACTCGCTGTGGTGACCCCTAACGGGAACAGCCAAAAGAAGAAGAAAATATACTGTGCTGGGTTGCTACCATTGAAGTGCACTGATAGGAAAACAAATATGAATATAGTGACATAACAAATTGTTAGAAAATTCGATTTTGTAGTAACATTGTTCCTCACTGATGATTTTTATAGTTTTGGTCAATAAATATTATAAAAAGATCTCACAATATCTTCAATCACGCATCAATACTGAAAGGGTAGTACTCAGGAACAACCAAAAGAAGAAGATATCAAAAGCAGCATTACCTATTTGCAATGCAAGTTCTATTTATTTATATTTTATTTATTTATCTATCAAATTTTGAGTCTGCCCATCTTCCACAAAAAGCAACTCTACCTCTTTCCTATATGCATACAATATCACATATACAAGAAGGACAGTTTGTAATTGCACTGGAGAAGCATTGGCATAAATTGTTCCCTTCCTACCCACCTAGGATTCCTCTAGGCAAGTAAAAGAAATTCTTTCAAAACCCTCATTATGATACCAGAGCAATGAGCCAATGGTATCAGATAACAAGCTGGTAGGGAAGACTCTAATCAGAAAGCATCTTTTTCAAGAACTGACAGTTCATTGCATAGATGGGCTTTTAGCTAAATGATCATTCCAATTATCCATATACCTCTGAACCCTTTTCACCAGGTTCTCCTTTCTCAGCTTCACCCTGGAAAAGAGAGGTAGAAACTAATTAAAAATTGTCTTTGTTTTTTGAGAAAAAAATATTGCCTTGCATATGCTGCATTTAAGTATAAATGCATATGCTGCATTTAGGTATAGAATCCAACTTTGATTATGATTTTATTTAACTATATTGATCAAGATCCAGAGATGTGTGATGAATCATTCCTCAATGGAATGATAACAAGTACATATTTCCCACAATCATGTTCATATTTTCTCGCTGATATAGAATCCTTCATTTTAAAAAATGTTCTGAGCATTCCCTTAAGAGTCATTTGTGTTGCCATATTGATTTTGTTTTTCTTCTTAGAATGTCTAACTTTGAAGATTAATATTATTCTAGCAAATGTCAGGCAAGAATTATTAAGGCATCAGATTTTTTGAATTCACAAAAGTGGAACCTTAATTCTGGTATAAACCAAGACTCAATAAGCACTGAGTTGGCTCCTAATCATGGGAGAAGAGATATTTTAGGAAAATTGTAAAAGTCGATGTATCCCATGGAATATGAAAGTGAAACAACATAATACAGATTTGAAATAAACATCCAAAAATTGTATGGGTTGGAGGACTGATATTTAACTTCTCAACAAAGAACGCACATTTTTAAGAAATTCCAATTTGGATTTACCTTTTGTCCCTTGGGTCCTTGCTCACCTTTATCCCCTCTTCCTCCATGACCACCCTTAAGAAACAATGATACAATATACATTATATACACAGTATATATATTCAGTGCAATTTAAAGTATGTCTGACCTGTGATTAAAGAAATCAGCCAAAAATTATGTAGCAGAATAGACACATCATATAATGCATTGGCTTTGGATAACAACCATCAACATTTGTCCAATAAAATCTCAAGATAGATAATAGCTAAACAGGATACCGAAGTTTAAAAACCAAACACAGTTATAATGTTCTGAAATAACTGCCTCTATAATCTTAAATTTTGCAGCTGAAGCTCTTTAGAAGTTGCTCCTGTTTGTGGGGATCCATTTATTAGCTGTTGGGGAAATCCTTTGCCTTTGTTTCTCACAAACTAACTCAATAATTACATTTAGCTGTTGCTGTGTCATTGTCATTGAGTGTCATGATCTTGAACTATGCCTTTGGAATTGTTTGATGATTTGTGGTGCAGAATGAGACAGCCAAAGAATTTTGGCTCTTTGCAATTGAGGGGTTATGACAAAAAGTTGTGCTTCATTCCTTGGAGACAATTAAGACATCAATTAATCTGTCAAATCGTGTCCTCCCATTTAGACTATGGCTCTTGACAAAGTGTGCAAAGCATTGTTTGGCACTCAATACAACAGAAGTTGCATAATCCTATTTTAAAGGTTGATACCAATATAAAGTGGCAATCTGAAAGCAACTGACAACTAGTTTACAACTAGGGTTGATATTACTACTACTAATAATAATAATCAATCATTAGTAATATTTGAAAACATTTGTAATTATACAAACTGCCTCTATAATCTTAAAATTTGCAGCTGAAGCTCTTTAGAAGTTGCTCCTGTTTGTGGGGATCCATTTATTAGTTGTTGGGGAAATCCTTTGCCTTTGTTTCTCACAAACTAACTCAATAATTACATTTAGCTGTTGCTGTGTCATTGTCATTGAGTGTCATGATCTTGAACTATGCCTTTGGAATTGTTTGATGATTTGTGGTGCAGAATGAGACAGCCAAAGAATTTTGGCTCTTTGCAATTGAGGGGTTATGACAAAAAGTTGTGCTTCATTCCTTGGAGACAATTAAGACATCAATTAATCTCTCAAATCGTGTCCTCCCATTTAGACTATGGCTCTTGACAAAGTGTGCAAAGCATCGTTTGGCACTCAATACAACAGAAGTTGCATAATCCTATTTTAAAGGTTGATACCAAATATAAAGAGGCAATCTGAAAGCAACTGACAACTAGTTTACAATTAGAGTTGATATTACTACTATTACTAATAATCAATCATTAGTAATATTTGAAAACATTTGTAATTATTATACATATCAAATATAATTTGGCTAAAATGAACCATGTGACATTCAATTGTGAATTCCAGCTTAACTGTTGATTTTAGCTGTTGCAGAACTTCTGCTAAACTATTCATTTAAGTTTTGTTAAACTTAAATCCAGAAACAAAATTTGACAGATGCTAGAGAGTATATAGGATAGTAATGTATCTCACTCTTTTCTCCTTTCTTCCTTTGCATAGCTTTTGCACTAGTTCACTTTTTACCTGGTTGTTCCTTTTCCTATATCCCTTGAGATACTGCTGCTAAGCCTGTAGACAATATCCTGATTTTTCACAAAACAGTCTCCAGAATACTCATCTTCTAGTAAGTGTCCAGACTGAACATTCATGCTTGAATGTATACATAAACTACCTAAAACTGGTTCTCCTGTATACAATGTTTATATGGTAATCATAAGCCTAACAATGTCCATGTGTAATAGTAAAGCGTAATTTTGTTAGGAAGCTTTTTCCTCCTTCCATTTAATCACATCTGATTCTCAGAGATGGCCTGGACCCTGAAACTCTGAGGTTTTCTTGGCATTTTTTTTTCAGAAGTGGTTTGTCATTGCCTTCTTCTTAGGGCTGAGAGAAAACAACTGGCCAAAGTCACCTACTTGACTTTGTGCCTAGGGCAAAACCAGAACTCACAATATTCTGGTTTATAACCTGATATCTTCGCTACTCCACCAAACTAGCTCTCTTAAAAGTTTTACATAAATGAAATTTAAAAATTCTGGAAGGATTTTATATTTAATTCTTTGTTCATTTTTCCCTTTCTTATCTATTTTCAAATATCAATATATTCTTAAAGCTTTTTGAGATTATCATTTACTCTCATGAACTATAAGTAGAGAAAACCTCAAATTTCTTACTCTGCTACACACTTACAGGTGGTCCTGGGGGCCCTTGATCTCCTTTCTGACATTCACAGCTCTTCCCACACTAGAAATTTTAGGAAACATTGAAACATAGATAAATTGGTATTGGAAATGAAGAAGACAATTTGAAACTACCAAATCTGAATTCACTTAGAAACAATCCTGCACAAATAAGTTTACAGGTACTATTTATTTACCTTTATTCAAAACAGGCTAAAGAAACTGTATTTATTTATTTACTCAACATTACAGTAATCTCATTGTATGTGATGCTGGACAGCATACAGAAAACAATTAAAACAATGTCCCAATTGTTAAAAATTAAGAAAAGAATGGCTAAGAAAAGTTTGTGAGCAAAGAATATCTAGACACAATATAACCATCAGTCTCTACATGGATGCCCAAGATTTCTGAAAGAATCACTTTTCAGGGCCTTCCAAAATGCTAACAATAATGGGGCTAACCTTGTCTTGGAGGAACAATTTTTCCAAAGTTTGGGAACCACAACAGAAAAGACTCACAATCTGAGTCCTATCAGATGAAATTTTTTAGGAGACAAGACTCATCCTATGCTCCTTCTTATATACCTATTTTGGCCTTCGATTTAATCCATTTTAATTGCTTTTAAATTTTATGTATCTTGTTTTTTAAATGGCTGTGCACCGCCCCGAGTCCTTTGGGAGAGGGGCGGTATAGAAATTTTGTTAAAGATTAAAGATTAAAGATGTGATTGGCAAGAGGGAATCTCTCAAAAAGTCTGGCCATGTAGATTTTTAAAGCTCAAAGCCAGAACCTTGACTTGTACATGGAAGCAAATCATCAGCCAGCGCAGGTCACCAAATAGAGATATAACCAGTGCCATCCTCTACAGGCACACAAAACTGTTCATGGAACTGCATCCTGCACCAGTTCAAGTTTTTGAATACTCTTCAAGAGCAACCTCATACATTATAGTAATCCACTCCTTATTAAAAACAAATCATGGGAAATAGTGCTGAAGAACCAGAAGAGCCAGAATCAACCAACATTTTGTTATTGGAATAGTCCCAGGTGGTCTTGCCTCTACATCTGGAGATTGGAAGGATAGGCTAAACCCCTTCCTAGCTTCAGATAGAGAGTGCTAGGTAAATAAACTCTTGCTAGAAATTATGGTTAAGACATTCTAATTTATCTATAATATAACAGTTTAATGCTATACTCCTGGATTAAACACTAGGTCTACCTACATCAAAGTTCAGACATGGTTTGATGTATAGACTACAACTAGTTCAATCTATTCGAGGAAGAAAGACATAAATCATAGTTTACCAATCATAATGGCTGGGTTTATATATTATGTAAGACCAAACCATTCACAAAATGGTTTAACAGAGTACTTTTTGTAGGTATCAATAGAATTCACAACAGTGTTGTATGTACAATTATGTCATATGTCACTTGACTTCTTGCCAATGCTCATGATGTCCCTTCAAATACAAGCCCAGTATATTTTGCAGTTGAAATCCTAGCTTCACCTTTCCAAAGAAAAAGTGACTTGATTCTGCAGCCAACATATTATATTTAGTTTGCCTTTCAACCTATTGTACAAGCAGCAGAATCATAAACAAGAAACAGCTGTACATTCCTGAACTACTAAATTATTCAAAACACAGAAGTATTTTTACTTTGTAGGGGTTTATTTGTGGAATTCAAGCTTCTGAGAACTGTTCATTTCTCCCACTTGTGCATTCACTCGTTTGGTTCAAAGCTCAGATTGCCATCTTAAAGAGAAAATTACTTGAAAAATTTAGAATTGCTGAATTTCTTCAAAGATGCATTGCATGGTGGTTTCAGTTGATTAACTCTTCACAAGTGAATAATGATAACTTTAAGCAAGAGGAAAGGGCTGGAAAATACTATATTTTTACTCAGATGATTTGAAGTAAATAAGTCAAAGAAAATATTTCTAGATAGCATAATGTGCACATTATATCAAAATGGAAATCCACTGCATGTTCATAAAACTCCACTTACCCTCTCTTCAAATAAAGTGGCCTGAAAAATTAGAAGAAATAATAGATTAGCTTAACATATTTTGTTCATTGATTGCTAGCCTAATTTTTTAAAAATATTTTATTCTTATTGAACATAGGTATAGCACTTTTGCCATGCTGTATAAAATCAGATACAATAAGCTTATTGAAATTAATAAGCATTAATAAAATACAATAAAAAGATAAGATAAAGGAGAAAAGGATAACAACAATAATTTCTAAAACTTGCATGCTGCCTGTCAATTATTGGGGGGGCATTTCTTTCCTAATCATCCTATTTTCTTTTACCACCTCTTGTTTGGATTACTAGCTCCTATTCTTTGTTTTAACTATTCCTGCCACTCTAAGTTTCCCTGCAAATAGAATCATGCACTCATTTATTTTATTTTAATTTTAATTTTAATTTATGGGAATGATATGGATAAATAAGATCAGAATCAAGATACTATAAAGACCAAGAAAATATATGCACACATGGAAAAATTATGTGAGCTGCAGCTGCCAAAAAAGACCAACACAGTTTTAGGTTGCATTAACAGAAGGACAGAATCAAGATCACGTGAATTGTTAATATCACTTTATAATGCATTGGTAAGACCACACTTGGAATATTGCACCCACTTTTGATCACCTTGATATTACAAAAAGTTGATTAGACTTTAGAAAGAGTGTAGAGAAGAGCAAGAGCAACCAAGATGGTTAGAGAACTGGAAGCTAAAACATATGAAAATCAGTTATGGGAATTGGATATGTCTAGCTTAATGAAAGGAAAGACTCGGGTGACATGACAGCAATGTTAATATCTAAGAAGCTGTCACAAAAAAGGGGGGTTTGGTTTGTCAACCTATTATCCAAAACATAAGTTAGAACAGTTAAACAGTTAATCAATGACAATTAGAACAATTAATCAATGGAATGACTTGCCTCCAAATGTTGTGGATATTTCAACATTGGAGGTTTTAAAGAAGACCATTTATTTGTCAAACCATTTATTTGTCTGAAATGGTATAAAGTTTTCTGCTTGAGCAAAGGGTTGGACTAGAAGACCTCCAAGGTCCTTCCAACTCTGTTATTCTGTTACTCTGTTATTCTGTGTTAATACTAGCCTATTCAGGGAAAATTATAATTTAACAAATATTAATTAATGCAAAAGTGACTCTTTCCCCAATTATAATGATATTGGTTTCACATTAACTCCAAAGGCATGGCTGACATTTCTTTTCATGGTAACATAACAAAACATAGTAAAAGCTTGGAAAATATCTACTCATAAATATTTGTTTAATGGAATGAACTGATGTGATTGTATAAAAGATTACTGTATAATTGATTTAATGTAATGTTATTTTTTTTTGTTTAATTTGGTCTTATTGTTCATTTTCTAATTTCATTTTTATTTTTTAAACAGGACTTAAGAGTTCAGAATAAAAACACCCTGCAAGTTTTATCTAAGGGTCCCCTAGGATTCAGATTCTTCCCACTTTTCTGCTGTCTAATTGACTGGGGATAGCTGAAGAAGAGTTCCTGGCATTTTTTTTTTAAAGAGAAATAAGTGGTCTGTTGAGAAATATATAAAAAAAATGTAATATAGGTTGTTACTTACTTATGCATCTATTGTTTGAAATTCTTTCTACATCAGAAACATTTAAGGATGCAGGAAACAATTTAACCTTGATAATAAATGGTTACTTATGTAAACAGATTCACATATGTTGGGCCATACTGGCTGATCTTTTTAGGTCCTGATTCTGAAAAATAATCTTAAACATTGAAAATACTTTACACCAAAACACTAAAACATTTTTTAAAATATAAATAGCAATTCCTCCCCTCACAAAACTGAATTGATGGGAAAAGCTGCACCTGGTTAAAAACTATCTTATTTTTTTCTGGTCTTTGATGTTTCTAGACTTTCAAGGACAAGTACATCAACTGATCTCATTCTGCTACTTTTCATGACAGTTGCTGGTAGATTGTGCAGCTTCTAATACTCCCCTGAGTAATTCTATTATGAACTTTGATCTTGTATTATGTCTAGTGCTCCTTTCTGATCTAATCATATCCTGTTTATTTTTTGTATTATATTTATGTATGATATTCTGGAGGATCAGCCATACAAAATTGGTCTCGATCTGCTTTTGTTAATTTCTTGTAGCAAGTACACTGCTGTTATATTTCATTTCATAATTTCAAATTTTATGATTGGATTTACAAATCATTGTACACCATCATTTAACTTACCAAATAAGACATCATGACTGGGTCTCATAATATGCTAATTCAATGCTAATTATGGCTTATAATATTACACGAAGTCCTTTGCTAAATATTAATGTAGTTCAGTGGCTGGGTTCACACAATACATTAATCCTTAAATCTGGGTTTTATAAACGTAATTGCTATATTTCCAAACTTTCCAAACAATACATTATATTATGCTTATGCTGATTATATCCTGGTTCACAGAACTTCCCAGACAATGATTTTTTGCACGTTGAGCCACTATCTGACTGGTTTAGATTGTTGTGTAAATCCAGACTGCATTAAAAATTGAGTTCAGCACTTGTCGGTATGTTCTACCAAAGTATCAGCTTTTGAATAACTTCAAAAAAAAAAAACCTGAAATGGTGCATTAATGTGTATGCTTTTGCTGAAAACATATTTATTCCTGAACAAACAGACTAAATTTTCACAGCATATTAAACTAAAAAATGATGGGTAGTTTATGGATCAGGGGTTTACACAACGAATTCGCCACATAAAGCCATAATGTGATTTATGGCTGTGAGTCAATCAGCTAATAAAGATTTATTCAATAAACCTTGGTTACACCAGTCCTAACTTTTAATGTTTGAAAGAATATTCAATGTTTTTTTAGCTTTCTGAAACATGCTGTAGAAAATGAAAACTTCATCAGCTGCTGTCAGCCTTGTGAGGTAGTCCAGGCAAAAAGGACACCCAAAAGAACCAGCTCTATTTTGGTATAAGAGTACATTAACAGAAGCTTGAAAGTCTAAAAGTAGATTTCTCCCCCACATAGTCACTTTACATTCAGGAAACTAGGAAGGGTTCTTTCTGAGATATTTGCCATGCCCACTTCCTGCTGCAGGCTAAATTGACTCTTTTCCAACCATTGTCCTGGCTGAAGCTATTCCTCTAGACTCCAAGGTCATTCCCACATGCCATTACTGTCCTTATATGGAATACAGGAGAAATCAGTATGAACCCCCTCGCATTGGATAGGCTAAGCAAGAAGGCGGAATTATGAAATTAAGGTTAGGTGCTTCATGACACAAATCCTGAACTTTGATATTGCATGACAGAGCAATACTGGGACACTACATTCATCGTTCTGTAATACTGTAGTAATGATATTGGGAGACAGGAGGGAGAGCTGTAGACTGGACAATTGGCATGTAAAATTTACCTCTGTCCACAGAAGGCCTGGGAAACATTTCAGAAAGGACCCTCTCTAGTTTTCCAGAAAGTAAAAGGAAAGGAAGGAAGAAATTATTTTAACCTGGCAAGATTCTTTTAGTGTAACCTTAAAATAAATAGATAGCTAGTACTCCTGTTTGTGCTTCTTCTTAGGCAACCTTGTAGGGTTAACACATTTTGACAAAAGTAGCAAAATCCTGTGGATGCTCTTAATAGTAATAATAGCTATCGTGAATGTGGAATAAAATGTGTTCATTATGAATTACATTCCAGTTCAATGTTTCCATGATATCAGGTGTAGTCTAAACCAAGGCTATACAACATATGGTCCATTTAGCATGGCCCACTGGCATTTTTTGAAAAATAGTGAACTGCCATTAAATGCCACCACTGTTAGAAAGAATATGCGGCCACATAGACTTTTGTCAAGCTCTCCAATGTCCTCAAGGGCAGTGCCAGCTCCAACACTTGCCACCACGGCTGCCAAACAGATATTCTTTTTTGGTCTGCAAATATATTTAAGGCGGCAATCTGGCACTTGCCCTTCTAACTGTGTAAATGAAAATAAAAATCTATTTAGCTAGAATCAGCCTATGTTTAACTCTACAAATAGGCTATCTGCAGCTGAATATTTTAACCTATTTTTCTCTGAACTTAAGGTTACCTACATGGAGTTTCCACACATTCTCCAAATCAAGGATGGATTGGAAAATACTGGCTTTGTTTCAGGTACATTGAGATATCACTGTGTTTTGATTGACACCCATCCTTTCTTATTTCTTTTATAGAAAATTTTAGGAAGTGGAGATACAAATTTGAGGAATTGTTGTGTTGAGTATCCTTTTGGGATGTTCCATTTTATTCACTGGATTCATACTTAACAAAATGTGATGTGTAAATCAAACAAGCCTATTAAACAAGAAGCAGATCTTCATTGCTAAAAAGGACAAGCAAGGTTTATTAGGAAAAGTTATATACAATGGTAGAAAGGCTGTATTACTCACCTTTTTGTTTTTGAGGTCAGGAAAAAAAGAAGGAAAGGAATATTCTAGGCTTCCTAAAGGAAGCAGACTGAGAGGAAAACTATTTCAGTAGGCAGAGCAGAGCAGAACAAAGCAACACAGAAACAACGAAAGAAGAAGTGGGAGCTGCTTGCTTTCTAGTTTTACTTTTAATGTTGACAGGATAAAAAGTGCCAAGAGTAGATGCATCTGGAGCAGCATCTCAAAAAAAGTAGACAAAATAAAAACTCTGGAATGCTTTCAGAGCCAAGGAGTGAATGTCTGCCAACAAGAAGCAAGATTCAAAGAGGAGGGAACTCCAAAAACTGAGGATGGCCAGAGAGAACAAAACAAATGATCCAATTAGCTACCGGAAAACATATAGTTTGTATATGTCTTTGATGATGGGCCTGAAAGTGTATGCAAAGCTGAGTCAAAGAAAAATAATGCCAAACAGAGCTACTCATTCTATTTACAATGCTCAACATTTGGGATATTTTGGGAGCATGAAGCATGTGTGCATTAAACTATTACTATAATGTTGATCTTCCATTCTGCCCGTATTCTGAGACTGCTTTCTTTTTCATTCTGCAGAAGCATATTTTTTCTCTATTCTGACATTCCCTCGCTCTTGAACTGTATCAAAATTTGAGATAGGACAACTTCTAAAAATTAGAGACCTAATTCTTGGCCATTGCAATAATGGTTAGTGAAGCAAGGAACTGGAAATTTATCTTTTCCAGCAACAAGTAGACATTGGTGGGATATCATCAACAAGTTACTGAAGAATGTCTAAAGGTTGTGACACTGAAATGCTGGGTGATGAACAAAGTGGAGGGCAGGAAAGGGCTAGGAATGAGGGGCAGAAGATTCCAGACAGTTCTGTAACTTTCATAAGGATTCTCTGCGGTCTGAACAAGAGAACAACCATTTCAATAATGACTGGTGGTCAAGTTAAGATAAGAAACACAATAGATATGAGTTGGATTGATATCTTACCTTTTTAACAAAGAAAAATAATACTCAAAGTGACTAACAAACAACAATAAGTTAAAAAGTTTATAGTAAAACAATTACATAATGGTGTTTAATCAATTAGTTAATCAATTGCATTATTATAATTAAATTAAAGTAAATAATTTAAACAATTAAAAACAAAATTAGAACAACATAATGATTGTATGTGAAAAAGTTATAAAATAGTAAATAATAACTCTGACTAGTTAAGTAGTTTAAATGCAACTTTGAAAAGATACTGCTTGGACTATTTCCAAAAAGAGTCCATCCTTTTAAATACATCTTTAAGTACATCTTTTAAAACTGAGGATAATGTATAACTGCAATAGTTATAATTAGCACATCTGTACTATGTTGACAATTGCCATCATATAAGTTTATTTGCCCAATCCTAAAATCATGCGCTGCTGCCCCCCACTTTTCTGAAGCCTTGCAACTTCAATAACAATTAAAATGAATTAAACTTTTAAAAGACTTACCAACTGGTTCCTTATTTTATCTGAAATGCTGGGCTCATTCAAAATGAATACAGACTTCCCTGGAGAATCACCAGCTATCAAATGCAGCTTGGTTTTATTGACATCGTTAGACAAACCAATGGTAACGAAAGATATTCCAAGAGCTCTGGCCTTTTCTGATATGTCTTGAATGTCAGGACTTTTGGGATGGTCAATACCATCAGTCATTAGCAAAACTACTTTGATGCCTGTTTTACGACCTTCTGCTTTGAGCAGTTGAGTTGCATTAGAAATAGCATAGTAGGAATAGGTGCCATGCCCAATGTAGCTCATTTCATTGACTTTTTGCTTAAAAATCTGCAAGTTTCTCCACACTGAAAAAGGACAGTCAATTTTGACAGTACTACTGAACTGCATGATGGCCAGTCTGATGTCATATCTGTGGGCACGGGTGGGCTTCATGAGGAAGAGTTTATCACTTAAGAGGATAGCAAACTCTTTCTGCTTATCAAATAATACACCCTTTGCACTTTCAGAACTATCCAGAACAAAGATGATGTCAATAAAACAGACAGAATCTAAAAAAGACAAGATCAGAAACGACATGTTGAGAAAAGTCATACACTTAAAAAAACAGCATGGTGATGCATGTACAAAAGGAGTGGGGCTATTTTCATAATTTTGATTCCTCATTCCATGGGCACCCCTGTCAAGGCAACCATGATTGAAACTTCAAAGGCTATTGATGTACAACAGGATTTGCATACCTCTATATTACCAGTTGTTTTACACGTAAGTATGGACAACTTGTGAAGCAGAAGAATTTCCTACCCCACCCCTCAATTAGAGGTAGTACAAATTGGTACACTAAAACATCAGTAAAATTGTCTATAGAAATTCTCAAATACCTAGGTCATGGTTATCCCAAAGGTGTTTTTTTTTTTAAAAAAGGTGTTTTTTCAACTCTTTTTTTCTTTGAAAACATTCTGCTTCTCATCCAAGAAGTTTCTTAAGTTCTGACTGAAGGGAATGGAAGGATTTATATTCTTTGTAGTCATTAACATTCTGAGAATTGGTTGTTAGCTCTCTGAGATTTGTTCATAAACTTGGGGGTTTATCTGTATCTTCAGAGTCACCTGAATCAGAGTGAAAACGAGTGTGGATCTTCTTCGGAATGGAAGATTCTCAAGAATGTTCCACATCCATTTGCACTTGATTCAGAGTGCTAATGACCATATGATTGCATAGAATATGCATTCTTCCATTTTGCTTCAGACAGTTAGAACTGAACAAGCTTCTTTTTTGGGAAAGACAATTGAAAATTGGCCAATTAAAACCAATACAAGTCGTAATAAGGTAATTGAAGATGAAAATA
>JAEANM010016846.1:0-13142 GCA_017656035.1 Myanophis thanlyinensis
AAATAAATAAATAATGCCTCAACAGTTAGCAGTCATGTATTGCTGGACATAGCCCAGAATCTTGAAGTGCATTATTTAGGTAACTATGATAACAGTTCATTACCATTTTGTTTTTATAATAGGAATGAAATACATGTGCATATGTCTCACATATAAAAGTATGTCTGGACACATTTAACTTTCTGATTACAGTTTCTTAATGCCAATACAAACAACAGAAGAATCTGGCCATCTTACGATCATAAGTGATAATTTCCTCTCCATCCTCTTCTTCTGTTGCTTTGTTCACGATCATCACAAAATCCCGTGTTTTGCATTCAGCACAACCGACATAGTTCATTAAGTAGGATCCATTCTCCAAGCAAGTAGTACCCTGAAAGATTCAAAGATGGGAAAATATGTTAACACAGCCAATGATTTCTTCTTAAATTGATTTAAGAGCCAAATTTACAAATTATTTCAGAATTTTACATTCAGAACTTCCCATATTTTTAAAAAAGCAATCAAAGGATTATGATTAGAGAAAACACATAGAAGCTAACTAAGTACTATACATTGGTTATTTTATTCTACATATGAGTAATTCTGGCAGATTTCCCCCAGACCTAATTTCTATCCATACATACCTTCTTCCCAGATAGAATGCATTCAATCCAACCTTCTAAACAATAATATGGTAAATTGTTAAAACCTGAATTCTCCCTGTGTGGGCTCACACTAATATTATCAATCATAACTTAAAAAGGGAAAGTCTCATTTAACAAGTTATACCCAAAATAAATCATCCATCTAACAACCCATCTGACCAAACACTGTTTCTTCTGTGACAGATTCTTTTCCATTCCAGAGTTGTCACAGTAAACAATGACTAACAATAATGTCTCCAAATACTTTTCAGATTATAATTTATATTCTGCAATCAATCCATCACTTAGAACAATTTCAGTGAGGTAATTTTCTTGCATTTTTCAAATTTTCTAACAAATTTAGAAAAATCTTGCCAAAAAAACTGCAGGGACTAGTCTGAGCAGTCGCCAAGCGATCAAAAACTGACTTGAAAAGGACAGAGATATTGGGGGGAAAAAATATTCTCAGGAAGAATGGTTCTGTTACTCAGTATCTATTAGGAGAGACGTTTTCTACCCCCCTCTAATTGGTGAACTACAATTCCCAGAATCCCATGTAATAAACGACTCAATAGAAATGCTGGAAGCTGTGTAGTATATAACACTGTTGAAAGTGCTGGCAATTAAAGGCCTGCATCCTCTTGGAGGAAAATGAGAGCCTAACACAGCTATAACATAGATATATAAGAATCCTTTTAAACCACCACAGGTTCGAGTGAGAAAAACTTAGCAAAAAAAGAAAAGAAAAGAAAAAGCCGGAGAGGCTTGTGCTGTTGTATGGAAAGTGAAGGCGAAAAATAGAAAAGAGGATTCTTAACCTTATTTCCGCCTGGGGGAGAATTCCAAAGTGGGAAATCCGGGAATATATTTATTAGTATTGCATTTTGTCCACTGTTTAGTATCATTTTGGCTGGTCCTAATAAAGGCATCATAGAACGCCTTTATTAGAAATCAATTCTTCCTGCTTTGGATTTCATCTATTCCTAGGTAAGAACTGGTAAGCGGGGCGAGGCAGGGGGGGCAAACTTCTCAAGAAGCCGAGGAAGGCAGAGACGAAGGAAAGGAATGGGGCTGCGCCTGCCCCATAGAAAGCCCGTGCCCCCTCTCCACCCCCTTACCCGAGGCGGGTACTCCGTCTTCATGCAGCCCCCGCACATGCTGACTTCAAGCCTCCTTCCCGAATCTGTGCGTCCCTGTGACGTCACTCTCCGCGCGCGAGAGAGAGAGAGAGAGAAAGGAAAACAAACGAGATGTCTTCGATTCCGCCCCAAGTGACTCTCCGAATGGAGGCGGGTCGGCTTCGAGAGGGAGGAGCCTGTGCCATGTACTGAATGTGTGTTTAAGCCTAAGGTCTTGCGGGTACGTAGAGTTGAATGGAGGAAAAAGACCGCTGATTGCCCGAGCTTTGTGCATTGGAGCGGCGGGGCTTCAAATGCCCTTGGAAGATTTTTTGTTGTTGTTGTTCTCAAGTTTGCAATGCTGCGGCTGTTTATCGAAAGTGGATCCTGCTTTTAATTTCATTAATTAATTTCATTACTGTTGTTCTCATCGTTCCATCACCCACCCCACTATGATTATAACTTGTTGCTTGTATCCTTACGGTTTATATTGATTATTGTCTCCTGATATGATTTGACTGCTTATTTGTACCCCGTGACTATCATTAAGTGTTGTATCTTATGAATCCTGACGAATGCACAGTTTCCTTTGTTGTAGGCTGAGAGCATATGCACCGAAGACAAATTCCTCGTGTATCCAATCCCACTTGGCCAATAAAGAATTCTGTATTCTATATATTCTATGTTAATGAAATTAAAAGTAGGATCCACTTTAATTAATTTCATTGATTAAATTTTTAAGTATTTCTTCGGTAAAAAAAAAAAAAAGTATGAGATGTATAGCGTAATCCAGGCATCGCTTTAGTGATGTATTACTTACGCGCATCAGCTTTATATCACCACAGAGGCTTCGGAAGGATGTTATGAATCACCAGTGAGAATCATCTAATTATGGATAGGAATAAGCACCAAGGTGCGTTTCTCCTTTCTTTCAGTAGAATGAGAAAACAAAGGAGCTTAATTCACAGGCTTCTGCTGCTGCTCCTAAGTCTCTACAGTATTGAAACAACGCCACAGAAAACTTTAAATTTGAGAAGTAACATTTATCAGAAAAATTACAAGAAAAAGCAAAGAATGGGTGGGTCCTTAAAGCCATTAGATTGGATTATAGTAAATAACTATGAACCTTGAACTTTCTGAGGTGTATTAGCTTGGGAGCTCATTCTGACTCAATAGGGAGTTCTGCTTTGTGCTATAATCTCGTGCATTTAACATAACCAAGACTTCTTTCCCCAGTTTCCCTCTGCTGACACTGGGAAGAATAACAGTACTGTAGATGCTCTGCTATTCTTGCAGAGATTTGGGATGAGCCAAGGGATGGAAATAGAAGAGCCAGTTTGCTGTAGTGAGATATGAATCCTAGTCCTGCTTTAGGCACAAAGCCAGCTGGATGACCTTGGACCAGTCACTTTCAGTCCTAGGAAGGAGGCCAAGGCAAATCACTCATGCAAATCTCCCCAAGGAAAATGTAGGGACTAGTCCAGGCAGTTACCAGGAGTCAAAATTAACTGGAAGGCACCCCTCTGAGTCCCAAGGTGCTAAAAACTAACATTTCCAATATATCCTTAACAAAATCCACTCATTTATAAAATATTTTTAGTTATATAAAATGTTTCTTCCTGCAAGATTTCTTTTCTCTCTCTCTCATTTCCTGCCTTTAATATCTGTTCACTATTTCTCACTCTTTTTTTCCTTTTTTCATTGCTTTGCATAATGCTTACCCCAAAAGGAAAAAGCATAATGGGCAAAGATATATTGTCTGTTAATGAGTTTTGGACAAATGCATTGTTGCCCACATATTGTCAACATCTGCATACAACTAAATTAATATAGATTTAAATTATTTTAATTCTATATTAATATAGATTTAAATATATAGAGCATATGAACAATGGCAACGTTTTTTTAAACAGCACTCCAATTAAATGAATAAGGATTATAAGGCAAAGAAAAAAAGTCTCCTGAAAACATAGCACTTCGACAGTAGATGTTTAATTATAAAAGAGGTTTAGTCAGCAGCAGCTCCCCCGCCCAGTCTATTGCTTCCTTTTGCTGCAAATTTCTTTTACCTCTGTAAATTTAATAATGGTATTGGAGGTCAGTGGGTGAAGTGGGAGACCAGAGGGGAAAGAACTGGAACTTTCCATGGGCAAAACTAGTAGATGGACTGTTATGGCCGAAAACCCGGTCCAAATTGAGCAAGGAAAACGCCGACAACAGGGTCCGTTTGGATGACCGCAAGGGGTCCCTTTTATTTCAGTCGCGAGTAAAACTCACGATGAGGATTCAGCTAGAAAGATCATGTGGCTCAGGGCAAACCGCGGCTTTTTATATTTGCTGCGACTTCAAATTTCCGCGATTCCCATTGGCTGGCGAACCAGCCAATGGGCATCACTCTTCCGGCAGCTAATCAGCTGTCGGGTCGCAAGTGGAACTTTCCAGACTGGAGTGTAGACTCCGGCTGTGCATGCGCGGTATACAACACCCCTCCCCTCTTAGTCTGGGCTTTCGAGAGAAGTCAATGGTGCATGCGTAGTCTTGTAAGTAAGCTGGGCGTTGCCGTGTTCGCGTCGATCTGCGCAGGCTCTGCTCATTTGGACCGCTGCTGCCGCCATGGAAGGTTGGGCTGGGGGTTTCCTCCATCCTCGGCGGCAGTGGCGGCGGCGGTGGTGGCTGGGCCTCGGCGGCTGGATTTTTTCCAGACAGGCCCCTGGTAAGTAGTGCGTGATTTCGTCAGTCTGGTCGTCCCCCTCGAGGTCCTCCTGTCCTTCCCAACTGTCAGGGCCCCTCTCCCTTGGTATTCCTCCCCGGAGTTGATCAATGTGTCTCCGCCAGGTGCGGCCGTCGGTGAGTTCTATTTCATAGGACTTTGGCCCGGTTGCCCTTTTTATTTTTCCGGGCACCCATTTGGGTGGGCCTGGGTAGTTTCTGGCTAAGACCCCCTCCCCCTCTATGAATGTCCTTATCCTTTGGGGTGGGGTGTCAGGGAGGAATGGGGGGGTCGTCTGGGTGGACTCGGCTGAGGGGGACCTTTATTTTTCGTCCCATTAAAAGTTCTGCTGGGCTGCGGTTGGAGGTGGGCGATGAGGTGGAGTGCTGGGCAAGGAGAAAAATGTTTATTTTGTGTTGTAACTTCCCCGAGCCCATACGGGCCAGCGCTTCCTTGACCGATCGGACGGCTCATTCTGCCCAGCCATTGGCCATAGGTCTATGGGGGGCCGCGGTGGTGTGGTGGATGCCTAGGCTGGCTGTGAAGTTGTGGAATTCGTCTGCGGTAAATTGTGGCCCGTTGTCAGATACAATGACGTCTGGGATTCCATGTGTGGTGAACGTTTTCTGTAACACGGCGATTGTCGCTTCAGTGGTGGTTGATCGCATGGGGTGGACCTCTGTCCAGTTGGAGTGGGCATCTACTATGATGAGTAACATTTGCCCCTGGACTGGTCCCGCAAAGTCTATGTGTAGGCGGGACCATGGGTTCTGAGTAGTGTCCCACTTGGATGGAGGGGCCGCTGGTGGGGCGTTTTGGGTTAGTTGGCAGGGCAGGCAGGTTTTTGCTTTCTGTTCAATTTCCTTGTCCATGTTGGGCCACCAGACATAGCCTCTGGCTAAGGACTTCATTCTGACCATGCCCAGGTGGCCCTCATGGATTGTAGTTAGGATCTGGTGGCGGAGTTGGCAGGGTATGATGACTCTGTGGCCCCAGAGCAAACACCCCCATTGTGTGGACAGTTCGGATTGTCTTTGTTTGTATGGTGTAAAGTCGTCCCCTGATTTCCTGGATGGCTATCCCTTTAGAACCCATTGTAGGACAGTCTGCAAAATGGGGTCCTTAGCAGTCTGCTGGGCTATGGTGTCAGCCGTTACTGGTTTCCCGGGAATGTGTTCTATTAAGAGTAATGGAAGGGTCGGGGTCGGATTTGAGATCATGGCCGGAACTGGGCAGCAACTGAGTGTGTCAGCATGGACTATGCTTGGCCCGGGATGATATTCCAGCGTATATGACTAGGCAGCCAAGAACTCTATCCACCTGGTCATGCAGGGGGAGATGACTTGGGGGGTTTGTCCCCTGCTATTATGCCCAAAAGTGGTTTGTGATCGGTGACCAAGGTGAAATGGCGACTGTATAGGTAGTCGTGGAAGCGTTTGACTCCAGCAATGGTTGCCAAAGCTTCCTTGTCCAATTGGCTATAATTTCTTTCTGCTGTCGATAATGTCTGGGAGTAAAATGCAATCGGCACTGTGCGGCCATTTGGGAGCACATGGCTTAGTACAGCTTCCACTCCATAAGGGGAGGCATCACAGGTTAACTGGACAGGGGTTGATTCGCTGTACTGGACCAGTAGGCTGTCCAACGTTATAAGGGATTTGGCTGCCTGGAACGCCCTGTTTTCCACGTCCCCCCATGACCAAGGGGTGGATTTGTTTAGTAGTCTATGTAGGGGTTCCGCTATTGTGCCTTTTTGTTTTAGGAATATGCTGTAAAAATTTAGGAGCCCTAGAAAAGCTTGCAGTTCCATTTTATTGGATGGTGGGGGGGCGTTATGTATGGCAGCTGTTTTCTTTTTAGTGGGGTGGATGCCCGCCACGTCAATTTTGAAGCCCAAAAATTCCACTTCAGGGACGCCGATTATACATTTGTCTTTATTTAGTTTGAGACCCGTGTCCCGTAATCTTTGGAGTGTGGTCCTCAGCTTCCTTGTGAGGTCTTTCCGGTCCTTGGCAGCCACGAGGACGTCATCAAAGTACGGGGTTACCCCAGGGATGCCCTGCAATAGACGTTCCATTAGGGACTGGAATATTCTCGGGGCTATGCTGACCCCAAATTGCAACCTCGTGCACTTGAACGCCCCCCTGTGCATGACAATTGTTTGTGCTTCCGCTGTTTGATCATCCACTGGCAGTTGCTGGTATGCTTCTGCCAGGTCCAATTTGGCAAAAATTCTTCCTTGGCCAAGGGAATGAAGGAGGTGCTGAATTACTGGCACTGGGTATGCATTCCATTGTAAAGCTTTATTCACGGAGCACTTATAATCCGCGCAGATGCAGACTGACCCATCTGGCTTAATTGGGGTGACTATGGGGGTCTCCCATTTAGCATGGTCGACTGGTACTAAGATTCCCTGGGCTATGAGTTTATCCAATTGCTCATCCACCTTGGGTTTTAGAGCTAGCGGCACTCGGCAGGGCTTAAGTCTTATGGGGGGGTGTTAGGGTCTAGGTTAAAGGAAATTGGGGTCCCCTGGTATCTCCCCAGCTCACCATTGAAGACATCCTCAAATTCTTCAGTGATGTCCTTCGCTGTTGTTGAGGTGGTGAGTTGCTGGACGTCCCCTAGGTTGATGTTCAGGCGGCGGATCCAGTTTCTGCCCAGCAGTCGTGCGAATCTGTTTTCTGTTACTATAATCGGCAGAAATGCTGAAACTTGGTTGTATTCCGCCAGGACTTTGATTTGGCCCTTGATGGGAATTGGTTTTCCCTGGCAGTCTCGTAGGGTGGTTTGAACCAGGGACAGGTCTTCTTCCCGGCTGTGGGGTAGCAGATCTTTCATGTCCTGCCAGGACAGAATTGTTACTGGAGAGCCGGAGTCTATTTGCCATGTGCATTTCGTCCCGTTCACGCTGACCATGGTGCTGAAAATATGGGAGGCCGTTTCCTCTGTTGAAGTTTGTTGAACTTCTCCTAATATTGTCAAACAGTCTCCAGATTGGTATCCGTAGGCATTGGTAGCCCACCTATTGTTGCTGTTGGTCCCCTTCTTGTAGGCTGGGGCCCGAGGTCCGCGTTGTGGGGTGGCTTGGGCCTGCTGGTTTGGGGTTTGTTGGGGCGGTGGAACAGCTCGACAAGCTCGAAAAATGTGTCCCTTCTTTGCGCAGTAGGAGCAGATAGAGTGTAGGTATGGGCAGTTGGCTCGAGGGTGATGTCCAAGGCATTCTGCGCAAGGGTTTTGGCGTGGTTTGGTGGCCATCTTGGGGTCCCTGGTTGGCCTGGCCATGTGGTGGGTGCCATCTTGGGGGTCCCTCATGGCTCTCACCTGGTGGATGTCGCCATCTTGGAGCTCCTCGAGTTCGTCGTTGGGGTCCGGCCAAAATTCAGTCATGTAGACCCCCTCTTGGTGTCTCCCTCTGGGCGGAGGATATGTAGCTTCGGCGGCCAGCAATTCTTCTATTGCTGCGGCTAATGGGAGTGTAGATCTTGTTGACAATCGCCATCTCAGTTTCTCATCGCGGATCCCCATGATGAGTTTATCTCTGATCAGCCAATCGAGCTGGTCCCCGAACTCACAATCGGTGGCCAGGACTCTGAGGGCCACTAAAAATTCTGTGATGGATTCTCCCTCTGCTTGGACCCGGCCATGGAAATGAATTCTTCTGGACAAGGAGGATGGCTTGGGGGAGTAATGTGCCTGCAACTTTTGTTTGAGTTCAGGCCAGGTGATTTCCCATAGAGTTTGTGGAGAGGCCACAGCATTTGCCATCCGCAATACCTCCGTCCCGCACACATTCAAGAAAATACCTTGCTTCTCTGCGTCCGGAATGCCCGTCTGTCGCGTGCCTACTAGATAGAACTCGAACCGCTGCATGAATAGGTTCCACGATTCGGTCCTCGGGTTGTACTCTCTGCATTGCAGCGAGTTGTTGGATGTAGAATTTGTCGGGTCTTGCGTTGGTGCCAATGGGCCGGTGGTGGCGGCCGGATTGGTGGACATGCTGGGTTTCCTGTTGGCCTTGGAGGTTCGGATGTTGCTCTTTGGATCCCACCTTCGTCGCCAGTGTTATAGCCGAAAACCCGGTCCAAATCGAGCAAGGAAAACGCCGACAACAGGGTCCATTTGGATGACCGTGAGGGGTCCCTTTTATTTCAGTCGCGAGTAAAACTCACGATGAGGATTCGGCTAGAAAGAACATGCGGCTCAGGGCAAACTGTGGCTTTTTATATTTGCCGCAACTTCAAATTTCCGCGATTCCCATTGGCTGGCGAACCAGCCAATGGGCATCGCTCTTCCGGCAGCCAATCAGCTGTTGGGTCGCAAGTGGAACTTTCCGGACCGGAGTGTAGACTCCAGCTGCGCGTGCGTGGTATACAACAGATTGTTCTCACTGTTAGGAAATTTCTTCTTAATTCTAGGTTGTTTCTCTCCTTGATTAGTTTCAGTCCATTCTTTCTTATTTTGCCTTCTGGTGCTTTGGAAAATAGGTTCACCCCCTCTTCTTTGTGGTAGTCCCTCAAATATTGGAACATTACTATTGTGACACCCCTAGTTCTTTTTTTCACTAGACCAGGGGTAGGCAATTATGGCTCCTTCATGATTCGTGGACTTCAACTCCCAGATTTCCTGAGCCATCATGGTTGGCTCAGGAATTCTGGGAGTTGAAGTCCACGAGTCATGAAGGAGCCGTAATCGCCTACCCCTGCACTAGACAAATCCAATTCCTGCAACTGTTCTTCATATGTGTTAGTCTCCAGTCCCTCAATTATCTTTCTTGCTCTTTCTAGAGTCTCTACATCTTTTTTTATAATACGATGACCAAAATGTGATGCGGTATTCCAGGTGTGGCCTTATTAAGACTTTATAAAGTGGCACTAATATTTAGTGTGATCTTAATTCTATCTGTCTGTTAATGCAACCTAGGACTGCATTGACTTTTTTACGTGCTGCTGCACGCTGCTGGCTCATATTTAAAAACATCAATAGCCTTTCTATTCTCCTTCTTCAAAGTCCAATTTTCACTTCCTTGGAGAATCCTAAGGAATACCATGGCTTGCACAATTCTGGTTTTGAAATTAATAATAATGGAAACAAAATGGGAAAAATGTATGACTCAGAAATTTTGGGTTAATTTCTTTCCAAGCATCTATCCTGTAAACACCAGTCCTTTTTCTGAAACTTACAAAGAATTCCAAGCTAGATTATTTGCAGCTGCTTTGTTTGAGATGTTCTGTCTTGGTTTCCGTTATACTTTCTCAATATATTTATAATAGCAATAGCATTTAGACTTACATAGCACTTCACAGTGCTTTACAGCCCTAAGTGGTTTACAGAGTCAGTATGTGGTCCCCAATTTATAAGGTAAAGTAACTGGGCAAGAATCTCAAGAGTTCTATATCTGTTTTGTATCTCAAAAATCTCTGATAAGTCTTAACAGTAGGAGTTTTTGAATCTGGCTATCAGGTGGTTGTTCCTGTCCATCTAGAAATGTCAGCTGATTCCCCAACTATCAGTTGCTAGCCTTATAGCCTTATAAAATTATAGCTTCATACAATGCTGCTTAGACCTGTGAAAAGTAAAGCACAACAGGAAATAAACTAGATTCCAAATTAGAAAGCATCAGGTGCAGAGGTGAAATTCAGCAGGTTCTAGCAGGTTTGCTAGAACCTGTAGTAAACTTTCTAAGCAATTCAGAGAACCAGTTGTTAGAAGAAATCTCTTTTTGTTTTTTTCCACTTTACAGGGTTAATCCTGTAAGGAAGGCAGGAAAACAATATTCTGGTGTTGTTTCTACCCTAATCTTTATTGCCCTGCTTACAGAAATTGCCCACCCAGTCACCTGACCTCCCCAGCCATGCCCATAGAACCGGTAGTAAAAAAAATTGAATTCCACCAGTGATCAGGTGTAGAAGAAATGTATGTTTGGAGCTGGAAAAAAGATGATTGAAGTGCTGAGCATACTAGGTAAAAAAAAAGTACGGAACATTTTCATTTGTCATTTCTTTTCATTTTATTTTTTTAAGATCTTCTTTTGTTTGCAATGATTTGATCTGGCACATTGTCTTGCATTTTTTCTTTTGGTTTAGGTATGTGTACCAATCTTTTCCAATCTCTGGGCTGCAGTGCACAGTCTTGTTCAAATACAAAACCTGACCACTCATTCCCCTGTTTTCTGTCCTTCCCATTTGTGTAGAGAAGTCAAGCCAACTTTGAGTCAGCCATTTTCTTTCAGCTATAGACTAGGAAATCGGAAAACATCTGTTTACCAACCTGCTTTGGATGACCATGGTAATTTATGGTCCATAGCTTTCATTGAAGAGGCCTTTATCCTGCAATGGATTGAGTCAGGTTGATATACGTGTCTCTATCTTGCATTTACACAGAGAAATATGTGTCACAGAGAAACAATCAACGTTAAATTAAATTTATATTTACATGTTTAAAGCACCAAAAATAGAAGATTGTCATGCTCAGCTTTTAAATAGACCAAATAAACTTTAGGTTTGACAGCCTTGTTCTTCAATTGACTGGAAAATTAGTGGAAATAGGGGGGAAATAAAGCAAATGGAAGAGGAAGAAGCTATTTTTTTTAAATAAAACAAAACAATTTCCTATTGGGTTTTTAATCAGCAACCTTTTATTTATTGGTTGATTATTCTATTATCCAGTAAGGTTAAAAAGAAAGGTTTCATAGGTATTGTAGGTAATGGTAACCACTGGTAATGACATTAGTAGCCATTGGCTCAGAAGAAGTGGCCCTTCTTTTGCAAAGCAGCCAATGAACTGGCTGCTGAGGCCAGACTGCCACAAAAAATGAAAACTCTCTGTCTCAAACAGACAGGAGCATTCAACCCTACATAAAGAGGAAAAGTACACTGGAGCAAGAAAATAATCATCTATGTTGTTTTTGGAGTGAGTGGAGGATTGAAAGATGGTGACATTGTCCATTCTATCTTCAGAAAGGATTGTAACTAGTTTAGACAATGGAGTAAGAGGTAAGTCTGGATCTGTCCTTTATCATATGATATGGGTTTGTCTGCCCCATGGATGTTTAATATCAGTAAGCTGGTATTTTATTACAAAGACTAATATGGTTTATAAAAAAAATGAATATTTATACAGTATACTTAATATATGAAATTTATTATTCTATGAAGAATTGTATATTTACCAAGCATGGGGTGCAGCAAAAAGAATTATTCCTTGATTCTGGAAAGACAGCTTCAACCTCAAGACTACCATTTGTTCATTCTCTGCTTATGAAGAGATCCTGCACTTATGTGATGGAAAGATTACTAAAATTTATTTCATGTTGTCAAGGTTGAGTAATATTGTGCTGAGTGATTCCCCCCCCCCCCCTGCTGTGTTTTTGGTAGCTTTTCTTGCTTTCTTTCTGATTTTTCTGTTCTTGCATTTTTTTTTTTTATTCGCACCCTAAAAACTCATTTATTCCAACAAGCCGGCCTGGCCTGACATGTGAGGAGATGGGGCGGTATAGAAATCCTGACAAATAAATAAACAAATAAATAAATTCTTTTTAATTTTCTTTTCTGAGCCCATTTAGAAATATGTTTTTATTTTCTGGATTCATTTTGGCTGTTCCTGTCCAAAGTACATTTAGACTAAAGCAATTAAGTATCTGAATTTTTTTTTGTAAACATTTATAATAGGGTCTAAAATAAACATTTATCAATGCTTTTAAAGGATAATTATCTTGTAGTCTTAAAACTTTTTCCTTGTGATTGTATCCCATTAAGTATAGGGAAATAAATTCCTATGCATTTATACAAAGGATTCTAATCTGGGATTTAGTTTACACACACATACATACATATATATACACATATAGCAGAAGAAGAATCAATAGAGTTTCTACCAAGCCAGAAAACTGATAGCCAACAGATTGGAAGAGATCAATCTATATTCTAATACCAAAATTTTTATCCATGGCTATCTATCCCTAACGTAGGTTAGGGTTTTTTAATAATACATTATTGCTACTGTAACGGAGTCCATTCATCTTGCTGCTAGTTATCCTCTTCTACCCTTTCCTTCCACTTTCCCAGAATTAATGTCTTATCCAGAAAGCTACTGTAGGTCTTCACTAAATGCATCATCCAAAGTAAGATAATTTGAACTTGGTCATTTGCAGCCATCTATGTGGTCTCTAAAAGTCAACAACAACTTGACGGCCCATAATTAATCATCTTAAATTGTATTTAGCACCATACTTTAAAATTGGAAATTTTCTCATTCAGCCAGCGTTTCTATCTTTATAGGTACATCTTCATGTAGGCTTTGGTGATTTGGATTTTTTTTAAATAGAGCGGGCTTCTAAGCTTATTCTTTCCAGTCTAGAATGCTTTAGGATCGCTGAAGTATTGGTTTTACAGTGGAAAGCAAATTCACCCAGCACTTGACATTATTATACAGCAATGACCTTCCCATTGACCAAGGTTCTTCTTTAAAGCTCACTCACAAGTAAGTCCCATTCACCAAAGGTCACTTCCAGGGTTAATTAAAATTTCCTACTTGCCAGTTCAACCAGTGATGAACAGCCTTTTAATTGCGCGTTGAATAGACTCTGTTAATTGCTTTATTGTCTGTTTCTGTTCCTTCAGGGAAAGAATGTAATTACTGGTTTCTTCCATTTCCCCCTTTATTTATATAAGAAGGCAAAGATATATA
>JAEANM010016847.1:0-13142 GCA_017656035.1 Myanophis thanlyinensis
GGGAACGGGGGGTAATTTGGGGGTCGGAGCGTGCCACCGTACGCAACCAACGGGGACGCGCTCCCCGAACCCAATGTGGCCCCCTATACCTTCCATAGTTGCCTCTCCCATCGACTGTGCTGATAAATCGCACCTCATCCCCGGAATCCCAAACCTCCCTGACGCACCCAACCCTCGGCCTAGCCTTAACCTCAATTGGGGGATCCCCTAACCCCCATTTACTCGACCCCCTCCCTAACCCCAGTACAAAGTTAATAAAAAAGGACCCAATGCCTGGGCCCGATGGGGAATAGACATAATACAATCATAGTCTCTGCGCTGGCAATGTTCATAAGTCCAGCCGGTGCAAAGGTTGATGCAGTGGCCATCTTCGCCCCGGGCCCCTACCAGTCACGCCAAAATCCAATCGAGAACCAAAAGGCTGGGGTTGGGGATGGCCAGAGTTCACACAAACACACAATTCTCCTATTCTGGCCCGGCCCCTCTGTCAAATTTTAGAAACCATTGTAGCCTGCGAGTCAAAAAGTTTGCCCACCCCTGCTCTAGTGGGACCCTTATATTAAAAAAAACATATTTGCTGAGCAATTAAAATTCCAAAATCACATAAAACAGAGTCCTTCAATAAAATGGTTGCTGAGATCTGCATACATGGATCTGATTGGGGTAAATAGTAAGGTTGACACAGATACATAATTTGCATTCTTTATTTTATTCTTTTCAATCTGCTTGTTTTATTCCATTTTCAATTATTTTTATTAATGTTTTATATTCTGTACATTGTTTTTTGTTTCTGTGTTTTATATTCTGCATTTTCATATGGCCTATGGCTTAAACAACAATAAAGTCTCAGGTTAAAGTTTCAGGGTTCTGTCAATCATTTCTAAATGGTGGGAAGTCTCCCTCAGAGTTAGGTTGTTTGGGATCCTGAAACTCTGGGATCATCCTTTCCCTAACAGGCAAGGCTAACTGGTCTGAACACTAGAAGAGGCCTGTCACTGAACCATTCTAGATTTATGAGTTTAATTGCACCCTAATTGCCCTATAAGAGCTGCCTCTCCGTTCTTATGATGTGCATAGCTTTAATAGGCAGCTGTTTTCAACTGGTAATGGCAAGGAAAAAAGCAACCCATTCTTTGTCACTAGTAAATGGCTAATTAGTTGGGTGGCAAAAAGAAGTGGGTGGATCCTGCAAGTTTTTGTGGGTTGTCAAATGGGCATCCCAGGGCTGTGCATTGTAGAGACTGCTACAAAGTGCTGGTCTTGTTTTTATCCTTTGCAGCATCTCCACACCAACAGATGTCCTTCCTGCTGTTCTCTGGGGCAAGGAAGGATGAGGCAAAGTAGGCTAGAAAGGCCACAGGGTAGCCAATGTGGAAGAAAACAGTGATCCAGCCAGCACCCTGCCCTCAGTTCTCATCCCACTTCATTTGCTTTTGCAACAAAGAACAAGAAGAAGAGCAATGTGTGTGGTGGGGGTCTTGGGTACATGGATGTGTGTGACAAAACTAACCTTTCAATCAGTCTTTCAGCACACGAAGGGGAGGAGCAAAGAGCTATGGAGGGAGGGAGGGTGGCCATGATGGGATTCTAGAGGTTGACAGGCCAAATAAAACAGGGATTCCATTAATTGGCAGCCCTGAGAACCAGGTGAAACCCTCCAGAACTGTTGCTTTCCCTAAGGAAAATGAGATAAAATTGACTGGAAGTTGCAGGGGAGGCCTAGAAGAGATAAAAGAAGGGGGAAATAAGTTCAAAAGATTGGAGGAACCCCAATACAGGTAGGGGTGTGTGTAATGTATGGTTAAAAGATAAACAGGCAGGCACAAAAGTGTCATTGAAGCTTTATGTGGGTCGAGGTAAATAAAAAAACAAGCAGAGTTTCAATGGCACCATCTTGACTTTTTAATCTTAGAGATATCTCTGAATATAGGTAACACTGATATAGAAAAATAAAGTTATGTGCTCGGACGTTCTCTCCCTCTCTTCTATTTTGCACAATAATTCCAGAGACATTTTGTTGATGCCCCCAAAGGGAAACATCAGACAACAGCTTCAATGAGTTAGACAGCAATAACTTAATGATAAGGAAATTAGATACAAGAACTCTATTAAAATAGCATTAAGACAAGGATATAATGCTACAAAAGCAATGAAATGAGAAGCAATAGAAGATAATAAGATGGGAGGGGGAGCCATGGTAAGGTAATATATGGCACGGTATGGTTTAATAAATCTGCATGAGGAAATAATGAAGAGGCGGGAGACCCAAGAGGCAGCGACAAAAACAGAGTTGGAGGCACCCAGCATGATGCAAATGGCAAGGGATGTGCCGATAACAGGAAGCAAAAATACAGTGACTCAAAGGATACAGCCCCAGCAGGGAGTAAACTGTAGTTTTCCTCGGTAACAAACTAAAATTAAAGCAGGGCAGTTTCATAGAGAGAAATGCAATGTTGTGTGTCTACCTAATGGTATGATGTTTTATTTTACACTCCTAATCGCAGTGGGGGAAGCTCACTGGAAATGTGTGTGCCTCTAACCTGGCCGGACAACAGAGGTAGCCAGAATATATAGACAGAACCACCAAATGTGGATAAATACTGACCTGGAACTTTAGAGGGAGATTGCTGTAGAGGTAGATATTGTACATTAAGTGTTGGTACTAGGATTTTAACAAACCGTGTGGGAAGCCAAAGTGTAACATGAAGAGCCCGTCTGGTGTAGTGGTTAAGATGCTGGCCTAGAAACCAGAAGATGGTGAGTTCTAATCCTGCTTTAGTCATGAAAAAGTAGATGGATAACATTTGGGTCAGTCATTCTTTCTCATCCTAAGTCACCTTACAGAATTGTTATTGTGGGGAAAATAAGAGGAGGTAGGAGTGTTTATTTATTTGCTGCCCATCTTGCCATAGGTCTATTCTGAGTGGCTTACAATAAAACGGAAATAAATAATGTAAACCTAACAATTGCAAAGAAATAAAACAATAAAAATAAACACTGGAAGTACAATCCTATGAAATTAAAGAAGAATGGTGGAGGAGAAAGAGGAAATGCAGAGAGTAGTCAGCAAATTAGTCCAGTAGCCACTTCTGATGATGAACTCCCCTATTGGGTCTTCTGGTCAATTGGCAAAGCCAGGTCTTCAGGTCTCCCTTGCAAAATGGTAGGAAGGTAGTGGCAACCTGAGATATAGGTGAAGAGAGTTGAGAGCACAGACTATTTAACCTAGTCTAGAGGTTATTGGAGGGGAGCAGGAAAGTTTTGATATCAACTATATAAGAAAGAGAGAAACCAGTATCTTGGACCAGGGCAACCTGGTCTACCCAAATATGGGACAAATCATATTGCTCTGAGAATCCCATAAGGATATGGCTAAACAGCTTGAAATAGCTATACTAGTCTCCCTTTATTTCTTTGTCCATAAATTTAAAATTAACACAAAAATTAAATTAATTTAGATGTAGGTTGGGATAACTGGAGTTCAGACACAGGATAGGAGACAATAACAACAAAGTTGCAAGTAAAAGATGAGCAAGAGGTAAATAAATCCTTTCTTTCTGTTTTTTGTTCTAGAAACAAAATTTGTTTTAAAACAATTATTGAGGAAGGATATATTAAAAGAAGTAAAACTTATAATAAGATCAGGTTGAGGAACACTAAAATAATAATAAAATAATGGTCAAGTCACTTTAAGAAAAGCTCAACTCCTGTTGAGTTAATGGAGGCACTGATGCACTCTGCTTAGTAACAAGGAGCACATGGATTAGCATTGCCTTCTTCCATGACCATTTTTAAAATTGTTTTTACTTTTCAGTCTATCCTATTGCCAGTATGCAAAATCCCATCCACATTCTAAACAAATCCATTTATATTTTTGAGATCAGTCAAGGTTGATTAGATGCTGTCCCCTGGCTGGGCTGGTAGAACAATTTTTTAAAATATGTATTCAAATAAAATGAGGGGGAAAATAAAAGCAATCAGAAATAGTGAAATTGAGACAGAGCGCATGAAAAGCAGGGGTGGAATCTGACCAGTTTTGCTACCGGTTCGGTGAACATGCATGCGCACCAAACGCGCTGCAGCATGGCTCTTTAAACCACTTTTACAGGCACCAGAGGTAGCGGAGATTATCAGGAAGTCTCCATAGACACTCCAAACAGCTGATTACGGTAAGTAAGAAAAAAAATGAAACTTGTATAAGGAAGGATAGGGCAGGAGCGGGGGGAGGGGGTGGCAATTTCAAATCACCACTACCGGTTCAGGCGATGTGGTGCAGTCCAGCTGAATTTCACCACTGATGAAAAGGTACCATTGTTCAAATCCTGTTTTGATTGAGTCTTCTCTAAGAAGAGGACTTATATTTGATTTGAACTTGAGTGTTAGGAATGACTTAAGAATGCTGAATTAATGAACTCATCTGGGTCCACAGGAATAGCATAAATGGTGCTGAACAATCTTGATAGATTCTCAGTCCTCTGTCTGGCCCTGAGAAATTTTGGAGGAAGGCAAATGTCCCTATCATTAAAACATGAAAAATGAAGGACCTTAGAAAAATATAAAACAGTCAGTTTGACTTCAGTGTCTTGACTGTAAACTGTTTATGAGAGCCAGCTTGATCTAATGGATAAGGCACTAAGCTAGAAACAAAGAGACAGTGCGCCCTAATCCTGTCTTAACTATGAAAACTGGCTGGGTGACTTTAGACCACTCATTCTCTCTCAGCTCACAATGTCAGCAATGGATGGATCAGTCAATACTTGTTACAGCCAATAGATAAATATTTAGTTTATCGAAGGGAAAAAAAACAAACCCTTCACTTGTTGGAAAATGATAAGAAAAAAAATAGATCCAAGTGCTAAATGTTATAAAACATTTGATCTGTAAGCATCTCGAAACAAATGAAATATGATTTCTAGAAGTCATGATTTTCAAGAACAAGTCCTGCCCTCACTTTGCTACTCTGGTTTCTCCTTGGATCATATAAATGTTTCATCTTTCAAAAAGTTAATTAATGTTAAAAGTTAAGTAAGGGCATGATATTGCATTCCATATGATGTTATCTGAGCTTCAGCAAAGCATTTGACAAAGTGTCCCATGATGCCCTAATTAGCAAGCTGGTGAATGTTGGACTGGACAGCCTGACTGGTGGATTTATAGTTGGCTGGAAAATCTTACTCAAATTACTTATAATTGAGTCCTACAACAATGTCTACAGCAACTCAGAAGCAATGAACAGAAAATGAAAAAGTAGATTCCTCATCTGAGCCAACCAAGTTTTCCCCTTCCTTGTTTCAAAGACAGATGAAAGCAAGAGCAACTTTTTGGTGTTAGATTGTTTGTCTTGTCTCCCCTTCCACCTAATCTTGTTTATATTATCTAGTTTAAAGGAGAATTATTAAAGCATGCTGGTAGAAAGTGGTAATGATGTTTGAAGGTGGAAGAAGTGCTGTCTACAAACCGAAGCTGGAAATGTCTATGTTTAAAATAGCGTAGATGTGTTCATGAATAGGCTAGTACCCTATGAATGGAGTGTTTTTCCTCTTAGCCTTCCAGATTAAACAAAATCAGACTTCATCTTCAAACTATGAAACCTGATACTTTACACTTGCAGAGCAGAAAGCATGGATGAACACAAGGTTCTGCCACAAAGTTTTGTTCCCCTTGGACCTACTATGCCACCCAGCAGGAGAATTTGAAGTTTTTCTTTCTATTTGTCACTTGTTCAGCCTTCAATATCTATTCTTTCTCCGGTGCTTGTAATAGTTTACTTCCAATACAAGGAGGAACCATGTTGCTAGAGTTTTTATAGAAGATGATGTACCATTCAGAGCTATAGATTCTGAGGAATCACAACTTTCAAAGAAATTTCAAAGAAAATATGGAGCGAAGGTTAGAATTGGAATCACCATAGCTGTTCCAGGCCAAACTTGGCCTGTGATGCCACAGGTATGTAATCTGATTTGAAAGAAAAGAGTTATTACAAGGTATTGAGGGTATAACCAGAAATGAAAAAGAAATGAAAAAGCTACAGATCTGATTTTGGACAAATCTACTCTACATATTTAAACCAGTTTGTAAGTGCTTAAATTACCTTCAAAATGGTAGATGGGAGATTTCTTTATAACATTACAAAATCTGAATAGGAAAAACATCCTAAGAACTCCATCCACAATGGCCACCAAAAGATGTCAAGGTCAAATATGAAAGTGGTCAGATGGATGTTTTTTAATCCCAATCTGAGGTGGTACTATTTTTTTCTTTCCATTTGATTTCAGACTGGCAAGTTCCTTTTCCCTGCTGTGATTCTCTTCTGATCTAGGTTCTGTCATTCAAATACTTTTCAATCCTTGTGCCTTTGCATTCTTTAATGAACACTTTTAGAAATACTGTATTTGTTTTTGTATGCACCAAAAGCTAATATTAAGAACACTTACAAATTAAAAGTTTGAAAATGCATTAAGAAAGCTGGATACTATTGATCTTCAAAGCTATCGTTAATTAATACTGAGCTACATATACATATATGCAGACATATCCACCATGCTGTTTCCTTTCAGATTATGTGACATTATGCAAAATGCAGAATATAGGTAAGAAATTTAAATCAAAGAAATTAAAGAATGAAAGGAGAGAAAGAAAGAGAGAGAAATGCAGCTACAATTAATTTATACCCTCATCATTTACTATACATTAGCATATCTTTCAATTCTTGCAAACTTTGTTCCTCCTACATACACTATTTCATACATTGCCTTTTGTTCCAGGATCTTCTTAGTGGATAAGAACTCATTAATTCAATCCAACCATGATTTTTTGGGTCTTCTTCTCAACCTGTTCCTTTTTCCTTCATGCATTTGTTTCACAATTCATTCCTCAAAACCGATTTAAAATGATTCACTAGTGTTTAACAAGATTGTGTTTTACAGTTTTATTCTCTTCATGGAATTCCAACAACATTTTACCATCATCATAATCATTTTTGTTTGAATTAAAAACAAATTTTCCACATTGCAGTGGAAGAACAGTCATGTTAATGTACTCTGTAATGCGATCTGGTCTTGTTCAGATAAAATGTTAATTAAATAAAGTCACAGTTTGGATGGAATTGCCTCATAAGATGTTATTTTTAAAAAATCCAGTTAAGCATGCAGACAGTGGAAAAGATTACAGAAAATAATACCACAATGAAAAGTAATGAAAGAAAGGGCAAGTGTTATGGAATGTGCACCTGGCAAGGAGTGGTGATGGGGAATTTTCCCAGGGAGGAGGCAGTACATTCTGGAGAGAGGCCCAAATTAAGAGACGGTGCATAGTCCCAAACTGGATGGGGGAAGAAGGAGGAGAGCTACTGTAGATAGGGAAGGAAAGAAGAGGTTAAGGGTAGCCACATCCTAGAATCTTGCAAGATACAGTATATCTATTAAGTTTGGAGGTTATAGCTATAGTCTGGCAAAATTATGTCTACCAGGTGTAAGCAAATAAAGAATTGGACTTGGATGGCTTTCACTGTGTCATCTTTGGGCTAGGGCCTTATAGCAAGCTTGATCATTTCTGGTGACTTCATTTCTGGTGACTTTAGTGTCTTCATAGCATCAACCAGCCATCTTCGTATAATTCTTACTTTAGCACAAAGATTATTGGTTACTATGGGATCTCTGCATAGCTACATCATTGTGTATTCTTTTGGTATTTGAGTCATCTGGTCCCAGTTGTCATAATTTGGGATGTCTGGGCAGCCAAATTCTAATCTGCCTCTAAATAGTTCCTGTCCTTAGAATTTTAGTGAGGAACAATTTAGATTCTGTAACTGTTTCCTCTGGCCTTTTTTCCTTTCCTTCCCAGCATCAGCAGCCAGCACATCAATTTATATTGACATAGAAACAGCATTCAATTAGAATTGGATCAAGAGTCTGAAAAGTTTCTTCAAAGTGTTTTTTTTTTAATCAGATCCTTTGCTTGTTATTTATTTTTATTTATTGATTTGTATCCTGCCTTTATTATTTTTACTAATAACTAATGGTGGTGAACATATTCAACATACCTTCCTTTTCCTATTTTCCCCACAACAACAACCCTATGAGGTGGGTTGGGCTGAGACTGAGGGACTGAGCCAAAGTCACACAGCTGGCTTTCATGCTAAGGTGGGACTTATCTATGTTGAATAAATTTGTATATAGTCCTTAAATTGTATTAATCTCCTTTGATTAATTTTGGAATCTTCTAACTGTACATTACTTTGCTATCACATATTGCCCAACAACACCTGTGTGTAGGAATCCACATTCATTACATTCAAATTTATGAAGGGGCAGAGTTTTAGAGATCTCAGGAGCAGGAAGGATAATTTAAAAAAAAAAATCAAGACAAATCATCCATGCAAGTAAGTGTTTTTTGTCAGGGCAACATGGTCTACCCCATTATAGGATGGAGCATACTGCTTCTGTTTTCGCCTTTCAGCCCTAACCCAGTAGCCTTCACAGATTCAAATCCCAGAAGGATATGGCTAGCCGATGAGAGCTAACTGGCGTGAAATAGATGTGTACTAGCCTCCCTTTATTTCTTTGTCGGTAAAATATAAATTCAACATCCATTCAAGTCCTTGACTTTTTTTATGTGAATCACACCAAATATGAAAAAGAGTGAGACTTCAATCACATGCCCCCCCCCTCTCAACTTTTTTGAACCCCCGCTCTGCAGACACCTCTGATCAGGAGTATAAAATAGAGAGATTCTTGAAAACAACCACCTACTAAGTTTCCAGGTATTTCTTTATAGAAAATTATTTCTAACAATGCAAGTCTGAACCAAATGGCCACTCCTCTTCCAACAATATTACGGTAATTATAGTTTAGGTTTACTAGGTGAACCTACAGTAGCTGCTCAGTTTCTCATCAACAAAAAAAAATCTGTTAAAATAGATATTATCCATGCTATTAAACTAGGAGATTTCAGGCACTGTGGTCTCACAGGCTGCCAACTATGATCCACCAGCACTAATAAGTGCAAATTATCATGCTGCTTCTAAAGAATAGAAGTTGTCAAATCTTGGTTCCAAAGACAGCTCATCCAATACTCTTGGTTCTCAGGGGAAGAAAGGAACCCCAATAAGTTAAAAAGCAGTATGAAAGGTCTTTGTGTCACATGACTGATGTGAAAGATTAATAATAGTGTGTGTCATACAGAATTATATAGAAGGATAGGAATACAAAACCCCTTGGGAAAGCTTAGATTAATACAAATAAAGCCTCCTTTAACTCAGCTTCTGGGCTTGATGACATGTTCATATAACTTCATTGGCAACAATAAAAGTGTGTTAGTATTATTATGTTACTCTGGGATGTTTCTTCAGCTTCCCAGTCTAGCCTACAGCTCTAGAATGTCCTGTCAATCTCCTCTCCAAGTTCTGAGCAAACGAAACCTGCTTAAAATTCTGAGTTCAGCGAAGGTGGATAGGAAATTGGTCCACCCAAGTGGAAGGTGTCAAGGTTGGGAAAATTATGTTTATCCGGAGTGATAATAATTCATAAGGATGCTTCCAATCCCAGATAGAGATAACAGGGATTGGACCTTGGACCTTTCACTTGGAAAGCATATGCAGGAGCCTGTAGCTGCTAAGGTGTTAAAGCATTTTCCTTTCAAAGGATCATGAATAAAATAATGATTTTTGCCTTTGAAGAGAAAGAAGGATTTTTTTAAGGACAAAATGTTCTTTTTTAAATGTTCACTGAGCTTTGTGCCCTGAGGTTATACTGTGCAGTTTTATCTTCAAACTTTTCTTTTCTCTTGCCAGATTTAGAAATTATTTCCTTGGGAAAATAAATAAATAAAAGTGGATATTCATGCAGCATCATTATGAGGCACAAACTTTTAACTTAGGAAGCTCACATTACAAAGAGTTGTGCAAAGGCAACCTGAGTCTTTTCTTTTCTTTTCTATTTTTTTACCCAAGACAGGACAATGTGTGAAATTTCCACCCCACCTTCAGTGCTTTGGCTCTTTAGTGGATATTTTATTCCCCCCCACCCCATTCTGGTGGGGATTTGATGAAGAAGTTGAATACACTATTTTATAATAATTTACTGCAAATTTGATTACAGCCTATTTTACTATGGATCAGAACATTTGGGTTCCATTTAATTAAGTCTAAGGAGACTTCCTGTCAAGATGGACATGCTTAATAAAATTACATTTGTCACTAGGGTATAAAGTGAATGCCACTGTCTCTGGGCTTCCTCATCAGACTTCTCCTTTGTTTTGCTTTCTCAACTGTTTTGAGGAGGAGTGGTCTGAGTTTACCCTCTTTCCCCACAATTCCTTTTCAGAACTCTGGAATACACCCATGCTCCATTTGCACCAGATCATGGTCTTTCTGACAGAAAGTGCAAAGAGTTTGATCTATAATTTACACAGATACTCATCTAGGGAGTAGTTTGATGTGCTAAGAAATATAGATGCTACTAGCCTGGTGCGGTGTCTTCTTTTAATAGGAAAATTTTTTTTTTGCATCAAGGAAAAATATTAATGATAATATATGACAGCCTGATTAACTTCCCTAGGACCTACTATCTCCAAACACTTTCCCCAACTCTTCCCCTTTGCAGAAAACCTTGTGATTCTTTTTCACTCTAGAGGATATTTGATCAAAGGATGAAGGATAAAAGTACCACATCCCACCTGCTCCATTTTCAGAACTTTCTCTTCATCCTTTCTGCTTTCTTTACAAATTCACTGTGCTCTCACGACTCTCACCACAAATTCAAATTGCTCTCATCACTCTCCTTTGATACCAAATGACCTCTCTGTCCAAAAGATTTATAGATACGCGAGCCTGTCTGCAGTGCAGGACATCCCAATTTACAGGACATCCCAATTTTATTGGACACGTGTGAAGATTTTGTGGGCAAAGCCCCTGCCAGATGCTGAAACTGCAGCCAGGGCAGCGCTAGAAGCAGATCTGTCTGAGTCTGCTGAAACCTAAAGCCAGCTCTTGAAGCTTTAGAATGCAATTCGGTGAGTTCTAGTTCTGCCTTTGGCATGAAAGCTGGCTGGGTGACTTTGGGTCAGTCACTCTGTCTCATTCCAGCCCACCTCACAGGGTTGTTTTTGTGGGGAAAATAGAAGGAACAGAGGTGGGATTCAACCAGTTCACACCTATTCACTAGAACCAGTTAACTTTCTAACCAGTTCGGAGAACTGCTGGTTCAGCTGGTCATTAGGGCAGAGAACTGGTTGTTAAATTATTTGAATCCCATCACAGAGAAAGAGGAAGGAGTATTTGATATGTTCACTGCCTTCAGTTATTTATAAAAATAATAAAGGTGGGATCAAAACAATATAAACATTTTAAAAAGTAACAATGAACCATGACTGTTCCCTCATTTGAAACTTGCAACAGAGGCCCATAAATAGAGTGCGTGCACCATCCAAAGCTGTAAGTAGTGTCTTGGATTCTGGGTAACTCTGCTCTGTGAACCCAGTTGCTATGGCTTATAAGGTAGGATTCATCATTTAGCTAGTATTGAATTATTCAACAAACTTGACTTACTTAAGCAACTACGATTCTGCGAATAATAGAAGTAAGCTGCTGCTCTTCAGGATTTCCTTATGAAGATCCCTGTCAAGCTTATTTGGCAGTTGCCTAAAATAAAATAAAAAATCACAGCAAGATCCTCCTAGCCTTCTTTTAATAAAGCTTTATTGAGATGAAAGTTGGGGTTGGGGTTGGGGTTGGAGAGTCATTACAAGAATTCCAGCAACACAACCATTTTTCATTTATATCCAATAACATTCCTCTGTGCATTAGGGTGGAGAGGTGGAGACCTTCTGATTTTCTTTCTAATCTTCATGACCTTGAAAATAGGCAGGTTTGAGAAATTTGCAACTGACTGTTTATATAATGGTGTCCAGAACCTTTATCCATCTGGGAATGGAATTTTTCTTTTTCCAGGCAGTCAGAGCCTTTGTTAGAAAGAAGAGTGGGAAGGGTTTTACTTCTGTAGTATTTCATTGAAAGTTCTGCATGCCAGTAGTAGGTGGGTCTGAACCAAACAGTTCAGTTATGTTTGGTAAATGCCACTTATCTTTGTTCAGTGCACAAGGGCATGCATTCAGATATTCTCCATGCTCATCTTCTGCAAGATTCCCTCCCTGTTTGGTAGTTATGGGATAAGAACAGAACCAGTGACAAGGTATGGACTGGTAAAGGGCTTGTATCAGAGGACTGACAGGTCTCTATTCCATGACTAGACATATCTTCAGCAGGGCTCCTCTTGTTAGTAGCTAAGAGAGAAGTTTATGATCTTTCTTTGCTACACCCAGTAAAATAAGACCTTTATCACAAGACCAGGAGTGGAATCCAACCGGTTTTGCTATTGGTTTGGTGCGAGCGCATGTGCGCCAAACGAACTGCAGTGCGGCTCTTTAAAGTGCTTTTACAGGCTCCAGAGGCAGCGGGGATCATCAGAAAGGCTCTGTAGATGCTCCAAACAGCTGATTCAGGTAAGTAAGAAAAACATGAAGCTCGTTAGGGAGGATAGCGGTAACTAAAATTAATGTATTACCAAAATTTTTATATTTATTTCAGACAGTTCCAATAAAATTAGGAAAAACCTTTTTTGACAAATTAAAGAAGTTAAGTAGGAGATTCATATGGCTGGGCAAGAGACCAAAAATAAGCATTAGAATGCTTCAATATAGTGGAAGCAGAGGAGGCACCGGACTTCCAAAATGGGAACTATATTATCAGGCGGTAGGATTACTATGCATAAAGGAATGGGTAAAACTTGAAAACAAAAGGATTTTGACAATAGAGGGGCATGACCTATAGGCAGGCTGGCATGCCTTTCTTTGAGATAGAAGAAATAAAATTCATGCATATTTTTTTTGGCACCAAATTAGGAAGGCTTGAATTGGAATATGGAGAAAAGTAAAAGAAAAACATTACATAAAATTATCTAGATGGGTCTCACCTATGGAAGTCTATAATTTCCCCAAATACATTAGAAAAGGAAAAAATGATTAAATACAAAGAATTACTAGACAATCAGGGGAACTTAAAATCAAGAGAAGAATTAAAAAATCAGGGTATAACGATTGATTGGTGGCCATATATGCAAACACAAATGAGATACAAAAGAGATAAA
>JAEANM010016848.1:0-13142 GCA_017656035.1 Myanophis thanlyinensis
AAATACACATACACAATTCACTCCATAAAAACCAATTAAAATAATTAGATAGTGGCTGGTCAATTCAAAAAAGGTAATTTAAAATTTAACTTTAAAATCCATTTAAAATAGTATTAAAACAATTAAATAAATTATTTAAATATAAAATTTAAAATTAAATTTAAAATTTAAATTTAAAACCCTCAGGTGTCAGGCCAGGCCGGCTCATTGAAATAAATGGGTCTTCTGGGCACATCGGAAACACCGGAGATCCGTAATAGTACAAATCTCCGGGGGAGAGTTCATTCCAGAGTGAGGGCGCCGCCATAGAGAAGGCCCGAACCCTCGGGGGTGTCAGGCGACATCGCCCCGATGATGGAACCCCGAGGAGGCCAGCCCTATGGGAGTGCACTGTTCGGCTGGAGGCTGATGGCAGCAACAGGCGGTCCCATAAGATAAATAAAATCTGAATCTGAATCTAAACACAAATATCTCTATAATTGTCTATTAACCAGGCCCAGGATGAATGCAACATTAGCACTACAAAATTGTGACAAAATGCAGGTAGTCCTCGACTTATGACCACAATTGAACCCAATATTACTGTTGTTAAGTGAGACCTTTAAATGCGCTTTGCCCCATTTTATGACCTTTCTTGCCACAGTTCTTAAGTGAATCACTGCAGCTGGTAAGTTAGTAACCCAGTAGTTAAATCAATCTGGCTTCCCCATTGACTTTGTTTTGCAAAAGGAGATCACGTGACCTTGGGACACAGCAACAGTCATAAATACAAACCAGTTGCCAAGCATCTGAATTTTGATCACATAATCATGGAGACGCTGCAAATGTTGTAACTGTGAAAAATGGTCTTTCAGTGCCGTTGTGACTTTGAATGGTCACTAAACAAACTGTTGTAAGTTGAGAACTACCTGTATAGGATCACAATGCTGGGTTTTTTCCCCCTATTCCTCTTTCCCTATCATAGGCTGGTAGAAAACAATGTGGTCACTGTTCATACTGACTAAGAGGATTCAGAGATAGTCCTTAAGTCTGTTTCAAAATAAAGCTTTACTCTTTTGATTGTGGCCCCATCCTCATTCACTGCTCAATTACGTAATGGTCCTTGTAGAGAAGCCCTTAGGAATGCACCTTATGGCTGTTATTGAAATAAGAACTCCTGGCAGAAGTAGCTCAAATGGCTCCTCATATCTTGTCAGTCATTTAACGTGTACTTCACAAGATAAATCTGCATTCCACCAGTTAAATTATCTTAGTGGGTAATAATAAAATAACAATAACAATCAAATGAAATTACATTCATGTTTTTCAACAAGCCTTACGCTATATCTCTTGAGCAGAGTTCTTTTTTGTTGCAATTTCACTTCATGCATGTTTATTTCTGCATATGTATATAAAAGAAGCTAAACTCTATTTTAGTTCTCTGACACATGTAATCATAACACACAAGTGATGGAAAACATATTTAAAGCACCGTCTATAAAATAATGGAAAGTACTCTTTCAATGCAAGCTGGGATTTTTGGGATGTTGCACATGGCTCTAGTGTGTGAAATTTAAAATTGTGCAAAATAATCATTCCCTCCCCCCCCCCCCAAAAAAAAACAATCTTTTTGACTTTTGTTAGTAAGCATTGCAGGATCTGATAGGCTTTAATAGTAAAGGAATTACCACTCTGTGTTGTTTCCCAATTTGGTATCTTCAGGATGTTGTATGAGCTAAACTGGTAATTCAAGAATTGTAGGCCCAGTAAAGACACCAAATCAAGAAAATAATAACTCCAGAGACGCAAACCACTGGTTTCAAAGAGTGAGCAAAGGTGTTTTAATAAAATACTATGAGCTTCAAATAGTGGAATAGTGGATTTAGATAATAGTAGAACCTCCTTAATTGCTAATTTTGAAGCATCTGGGTAGCCATCATGGATTCAATAGAATCTGTTGTATTTGAAAAATGATGGATTATATAATAGCTAATCTTTCCAATTCTATATCCTTCAATGTGAGATTGTTGTGGGATCATTTGTACTGTATAACAACAACGTTCTCATAGTTATCTGTGCAGCAGTGAGGAGTAATGTCTATGCAGATTCTCAATCATCCAGGTCATGGTTATCACAAAGATGCTTTCCAAAAGGCAACTGGATTTTGCTTTTTTTAAAGAAAACATTTCATTTCTCATCCAAGAAGCTTCTTCAGTTCTAAAGAAGCATCTTGGATGAGAAGTGAAACATCTTCAAGGAAAAAAACAAGGAAGTCTATTTGTCTTTTGGAAAGCACCTTTGGGACTGGCAAGTAATGATATAACCTGTGTTCATGTGATCAGTGAGGAGTTTGGGGGCTTGGTTACCAGGAGATAAGGTACTTTTAAAAATGCAGATTATGATAAAAAAATAGATTCTTTGGATTGCAAATTCATTTTCTGCTCACATAAGCCAGAAGCAGACTTTTTACTTCAATAAAGAGTTAAATCCAACTATTTTCCACGACACGATGAATTTTAAACAATTCTTCCATTTCATTTTTCCAGCTTTCATTATCACAGTATGTGACCTGTAAATTGAAATTGAAGTGCAGGAGACAGCAAGAAGATAGCTGGGGGTATGATAAAAATTGGACTATGTTTAGCCTGGAAAAAAGAGGGACTGAGGGGGGAAGACAAAGGAAGTTTTCAAACACTAGGAAAGCAGAAAAAAAAATACTAGAAGAATTTGAAATAAAGGATGAATTTTCTCTCTGTTGGTTCGAGGCCAGAATTATATCAAATAATTGGCAGAAGAGGATGACTTTCAGTTAAAAATTAAAGAAACTTCTTGTCTAAGTGATAGAACCAATTCACTAGGAAGTGCAGAACTTAGTTGTTAAATTTAATAGGTTAAACAAGTCACATTTGGCAGCAAAGTATGGCATTTCGGTCCTGCTCTCCTGCTTCAAAGAAATGATCCATCTAAAATCTGGATTGAGCAGTTATATTTAATGAAATAAATAGATATATAAAATCAAATAACCTCAATGTCCACATCAGTTCTTTAATTCCATAAACAATGGAAGTTAGAACTGATCACCAGTGATTGTTTACAACAACAGACACAGAGGGAACGTGTTTTAGAATACTGGATATTGGACATAAGCTTTGAACACTCACCTACGTTCAGGTGAAAGGAATTACTAGCTTCAAGACTTATTTATGCTCAGCAAGAGACATTTTGCTTTAATGTTTTTTTATATTGGTTTAGTAAGATTATGTCATGATAATTACTTTTAGTTGCTTTAGAAACAGAAAGGCATAATGAAAGATTCACATCAATAAAAGAAATAGATTTTGTGAATAGATGTTGGCAACTTATTGCTGGACCAGAAAACTATGTACCTACAAGTTAGTTCTTCCATTTAAATATTCTTAACATGTTTAATGTTTAAATGCTTAAATTGACTTCTTCAAACAATAGCTGTTCAGATCACATTTGACAAATCAAAAGATTACCATCAGTTGCTTGAAGGCTGTATGTCAAGCCTAATGCTAAAAAACCCTTTGCTAGGAATTCTCCAGCGTCTTCTCCCATGTCAACAACCATCTTGGCAAAACGTTCTCCTTCCTCCAGCTAAATTTAGGAAAGAAAGGGAGACACATTACAGGCAATGTCCTTTGCAACATCTTAATAGAATATCTAATTCTTTGGAATGAATTCAAAATTAGCAAGCATCAGAACTCATTGCTATATGATGGTGCTATGCTTCCAGTTTTGGAAGACCAGGCTTCTAAATCTCAGTGCATGATAAAAAGCTAGTTTTCCCAACACGGTGCCCAGCTGCAACACATTTGAATCCTACCAGGTAAAAGTGTATGATCATTACTAAAAGGTTTAGCACTAATACTGGCTCTGGACTTTGGGAATAAGAATCTGTCAAAGATGTCACTTCTACCACTGTTAAAACTGCTGAAATTGCTCTGTTTCATACATATGGCAGCCTATCTGTTTGGCAGATGGAGAATCAGCAGACAACCCCCACTCCCCCCCAATGCTGTTGCTTCCCATTTTTTAGTTTTCTCATCCTGTCTACTTTTGGACCAAAAGATGTGGGGCAGAAAGTAAGAGAACAGCAATGGCGAAGAGACAGAAACTTTTGACTATAGATTCATTGCTGAGGCACAGATCTTGACCCATGTAAGCCAGACTAGTCATAGAAACATAGAATTGGAGATAGATAAAACCACTGGGGAGGTAGAGAGACCCAGAAATGAGACAAGAAGAAAGGGAGAGGCAATTGATTGGACAAGTTGTTATTTAGGATTTACTGAATTCAGTCCATGGGCCACATAGTGTGGCATTCAACATCTTCATAACTTCCAGAGAGGCAACTATAAAAACCAAGCAGTACAGCAGGCTGATGGTTTTAGGCTGATGGGTCACATTAAACCAGTCAGCAGGATGATGAGGAAGAAGAGGGTGAGAAGATTTATAGGTTGTCCAACTCCAGAATGATTCTGGGTGGCAGTTAAAATACAGAAATCAATAAAAATAAAACATTACACATCCAGACAATTGTACCATCTACCCAAATCCTCACAAATGAAAGGGGCACTGCAAGCAGCCTACCACAAGGCCTGGGAGAACAGCCAAGTTTTTAAAGATTTCTGGAACACTATCTGGGTGGGAGCCAAATGAATCTTTGGGATGGTGTGGAGGTAACATTGCAGTGGGCAGGTGCTGCAAAAAGAAGACAAACTTTCTGGATCCCTCTAGACAGCATTATTAGACTGAGAGAGCAAAGTGACTCTGCTTGATCTTACTGGACAGGCAGCAAGCCTAGGGGTTAGGTGGTCCCTCAAACAACCAAGCCTTAATAATGATTAAAATGATGATTAACTTACAAGCCGAAATGGCAAACTCTTAAAAGAGCATATTTATGGATCTTCCAAAGTTACTATTGATCTGGGCAATGTGCTAATCTTGGTCTAATTTCAAATCCTATAGCAACATCATACGGAAACCACTGGTTAAATCTAATATTTCACCAGTAGCCTAATGGAAGGGAAGGGGAAGAGACAGAGAAGAAGGGAAAAGTAGTGTCTGAAACAAAAAAAGTGAGAGAAATGGGAATATGAGTGGCAGAGACAGAAAAAAGTGTTATTTACTCAAAAGTTTGACCTTACCACTAGCTTGCTGACTCCAAAGAATCCCCCTAATATACTGTAGTTTCAATATGAGATGAAATTATGCAGAAAGGAGGTACAATTTACCTCCTATAGGCCAGATAAGAGGTCTTTGGTATTAATTATTAACTGTGTCAATTGTGATAGCCTTCTTAAAATATGGAGCAGTCTTTTGCAGTTCAGATTCAGTATGATAAATTCTAGCTGTAGGCGCCCAACTAGGTAGTGCAACCTGTTAGGTTCTACTTCTTAGAGATATTGATTAGTGACTCAGGTTTTTTAAATGGAGTTAACCTGAAACTAAACCAACTCAGACACAAATATTTTTATTTTAAAAGCTTAAATCTCTCTGCAGACATGACTTCAATTGAAAGAAGCCATTTTTTTCTCTGTTAGTTTCCTGCCAATTGCAGTATGAGGAATACTTATAAGGGAGGATTACTAAGCATCTCTTTTTCAAAGAAACAGCTATAATACTTTCAGATTTCTAAGTAATAATAAGATATATGTCCAAATAATAACGCTTCTAATAAAAACTATTATTGGCTCCTAACCAAGCTTTTCTTTGACATTCTCTATGAGACAGAAGAGGCAAGCAATAATGTTTGTGGGGGAAATTATTAGCGATAGGAAGATATGGTGGCACCCCCTGTGACCAAACATTTGTGAAACAGAATTGGTTATTGTTTGTGTTCCCACAAGGTTTGGAGGCAGAACAGAAGTGCTTCCATCAGCATCAACAGTGGCATTAATAGAAAAGGATGACCAATAGACAGCGTGATTTTTCAGAACGCTAAGCTACAAGAACATTCCGGGACAATAACAAAGGATCTAAAAGATCAGCTAACTCCAAAGATTCCTCAGCTATCAGAAATAACAAGGAATAAACAAGGCTTCTAGCTCTCTCCTGGGTTGAAGGATGTGCACAGAAACACACTCAGCAAGATATGCCAACAAACTATGTTCAGCCATTGTAAAATATAATGATCTCTATTTCCCACTGCCATCATCTTTGGTGAAAACCTCATTTTGCTAGTAGCATACTGCTTGAGAATTATTTTTCCTGAGAAAGAGGGAGGCTTTTTCCAGCTAACCATATTATTTTATTACAGGTTTTTGAATGCATGATTGAACCAAGCCTACAGGCACACTGACAAGGAATAGGAACAGCAGATGTTGTCCCCTGGCAAGAGGCTGCCCAGCTGGTGTTCAGCTGGCACATCTTGGCATGCTGTTTCTTTCTGTTGTGTTTTCCCACCCACCCACCCTTTCCTTTAGAGAACAAGACCATGCATTTTAAACTATACTCCTTATATCTAAAAGTAATAAGCAAATGGTATGAGTTTTCACCAATAGTAATTTAATATTGCAAGGAAAGATTAGGTGACAGTCAGGAGCATTAGCATGATAGCTTCTTTTTTAAGGACATCTAATCTTAAAATTAGATAAATCAGGTGGGAGATTTTAAAAAGGAGGTAAAAAGTGAAAACAATTCTGTTAGCTGTACAATTCTAGAGGTTTAGGAATAGAAAACCAAAGACATTTTAATCTCATCCACTCCCACAGTCTCTGCCATGCCAAGAGACTCGTAAAGAACAGTTTATATATTATATAGCAGCAAATCCCAAATCCATCACAGGTTTTTTTTTAAGCATCTGCTTGCCTTTCTTGATATTTTTGGATGTACACTTTGAAACACTCTTTAGCAGATACCAAAAAATGTAATACTTTATGTAATGTTAATTTTAATTCCAAAAAACATTGGAAGTTTGTCTATGGAAGTCCCACCATAATAAAACAAGCTTTATAATTTTCAGTGCAACATGAATACAAATATAAAGTCCTAAATATTTTAAAACTTTTTGATTGATAATTAGTTTTTTTTTAATATTCATGCTTAATTCAAATTAGGTCCTTCTGTGAACTCCTGCACATTACAATGCTCCTATGGGCACCAATAGGACTGCAGTGCGGTTTTCATTACAGACCGATCTCAACTAACAATTTCCATGCTGTCATACATTAATGCAGGTAGCAAGATTTGTAGAACAGGTATTGGCTTTCACGTATGTATCACTTGCTTGATCATGAGACTCTGATATAAAAATGGTCCCCTTATCCCAAATGAGCATTGGAATGTATTTCCAAATATGAATAAGATCTGCCCTCTATTGTATTTAAACATCCTTTCAAACTTCTAAAACTCTTGAAGTCACAACATATCTGGATATTTAAAATCCAGAAAGGTTTTATTGCAAATAGAATAGAATAGAATAGAATAGAATAGAATAGAATAGAATAGAATCTAGAAGGGACCTTGGAGGTCTTCTAGTCCAGCCCCCTGCTCAAGCAGGTCTTCTAGACCAGCCCCCTGCTCAAGCATTTCAGATAAGTTACTGTTTAGTCTCTTCTTAAAATCCTCCAGTGACGGAGCACCCACAATTTATGAAGGCAAGCTGTTAATTGTCCTCACTATTAGGAAGTTTCTCCTTAATTCCAGGTTGCTTCTCTCTTGGATTAGTTTCCAACCATTGTTTCTTGTCCTGCCTTCTGGCGCTTTGGAGAATAAGTTGATCCTTCTTCTTTGTGGCAGGCCCTTACATACGGAAATACTGCTATAATGTCACCTCTAATTCTTCTTTTCTTTAGACTAGCCAAACCAAAACCTGCAGCTATTGTTCATATGGTTTAATCTTCAGGTCTTTCATCATCTTAGTTGTTCTTCTCTGGACTTTTTCCAAAGTCTCAACATCTTTTTTAGTAGTATGGTGACCAAAATTGATTGCAGTATATGTGGTCTTACTGGGGTTTTTTAAAGTGGCACTAATATTTCACATAATCTTGATTCTATGCCTCTGTTTATACAACCCAGGATTGTATCAGCTTTTTTGGCTGCTGCTGCACACTGTTGGCATATATTCAAGAGATCATTGACTAGGACTTCAAGGTCCCTCTCAAAGTTACTACTTTTGAGCCAGATCTCGCTTAATAAATTGGGAGAGATTGCAGCTTTTGGAGAAGGAGAGGCATTTCACTATATTGTAGAGCAGAAGGTTTACAACTAGACAAATGTCAGCTTAATTTCCTGACTGAGCCATATTAACTCTCACCTAAAACCAGTGGTAGGATTTAAATAATTTAATAACCAGTTCTCTGCTCTAATGGCCAGCTGTGTGGGTGTGGCTGGGTGGGCATGTGATTCGGTGGGCCAATTCAATGTCACTCATGTCAAGAGGTGCCTCACCAGCTGCTCCTTGCCTCCCTCCTCTCCTAGCCCCTCCTCGCCTGGGCTCCTTAAGGCCCCAACAGGAAGCAGTTGTTGGAGCTAAGCAGCCACCATGAGAAAGAATTGGCAAAACTGATCTGACCGACAAGAAGGCTCCACAGAAATATCTCACTGAGGACTAGGAGCATAGGCTTTCCAAGCAGAGGGAAGACCTGCAGAAGTGCAAGATCAGATACTGGTGCCTGGAAGCTCAGCAGGCTGAGATGGTCAACCAGTTCCAGCCCACGATGCAGTCCCACTGGAACGAGGTCCTCAGGCTCTTCGCCACTAGTGGCGCTTCCCTCCAGCCTTCACCCAAAGCCCCGCACCAGGAGGCTGAAGCAGCCCCCAAGTCGAAATTTCTGCCCCTCCTCCGACCCCCCACCAAAAAAAAAAAAACCCAAAGGGACAGGCTCTCTGCAGCAATCCCGGCATGGGCAACTGTTATCAGTGACTTATTGGTTCTTCTATATTTTTTATTTTGCTCAATTTGTAGTTTGATGAATTAGTAAATAAAACTGCTGGTCACTATTCTAAACACATTGCAATAATTAAAATATTTATTTCAAGAAATTTAAAATATATTGAGGTATCTCTTCCCAGTGTAAGATAAAGTAGCCTGAAAAATATACATTAGAGAAAAAACAGATCTTCTTTCATGTATTTATGATGTTCTGATGTCTATTCTTACTTTTGTAGGTAACTGACAATTACATTTCTAAATTTACTCCAAAACTAAACAATGTATTTATAGTTTGTTGGAAGTACATAGAATAAGTTGCATTTTTAAGCTTTCTAAAAATGGGTGGCTTAGTATTTCATAACATAGCAGTTGTTAATCTTGCAACGTATAGCTGCATCAGCTACCTAGTAACCGGTTGTTCAGTGTTAAAGAGAAAAATAAAGTACTACATTTTGGAAAACAATGATGTTGCAGCAATGCTTCAAACTGCATTTGGTCTCAGTATACATATTACAACTGGATACAATATTTGAAAGGGCTACTTCCATCTGAAAATTCCAAAGACAGCACTTCTTTTTCAATGGCAGAAGCAGTTATATCTTTTGCAAGGCTGACACAGTTATTCTGAAAGTTGCTCCTAGCTAAATTCACATATGGATGTATTCAGAGGCACTTCTCTGGAATAAAGAGAAGCCAAATACCTGTGGAAGTACATGTAGTGTAGAGACAGCCAAGAAGAGACGTAATGACATAGCTTAGGAAGGTGACTCAAACCTGTTTTATTTTAGCATAATTTTAATAAAAGTGGTCAATAATTGGTTAGTCTTTTCATTGGATATGTCCATGGAGATTCTCAATTGTCTAGCTCATGGTTGTCCCAAAGGTATTTTACCAAAAGACAACTGGAGCTTTATAGGGTTTTTTCCTTAAAACATTTTATTCTTTATTCTTTATTCTTTCACGATTTCTATACCGCCCCATCTCCCAAGGGACTCGGGGTGGTGCACAGCCAAGTAAAACACATATATACAATATAATAATATAAAACCAATTAAAAGTAATTAAATAAAGGCTGATAATTAGATAAAACATTAAAATTAGACTTTAAAATTCAAGTTAAAAATTTGACATCCCAAAATTTAAAAAAACCCTCACATATCAGGCCAGACCGGCTTGTTGGAATAAATGGGTTTTCAGGGTGCGTCGGAAGGCCTGGAGATCCACAATGGTTTGGATCTCCGGGGGGAGTTCATTCCACAGGGAGGGCGCCGCCATAGAGAAAGCCCGAACCCTCGGGGCTGTCAGACGACAACGTCCCGACAGTGGAACTCCAAGGAGGCCCGCCCTATGGGAACGCACCGGTCAGTTGGAGGCTGCCGGTGGCAACAGGTGGTCCCGTAAGTACCCGGGTCCCAAGCCATGGAACACTTTAAACACAAGCACTAACACCTTGAATTGCACCCGAAAGGCCACAGGAAGCCAGTGCAGCTCGCGCAGGAAAGGTGTAATGTGGGAGCTCCGAGGAGCTCCCATAATTACCCACGCGGCCGCATTCTGTACTAACTACAGCCTCCGGATGCTCTTCAAGGAAAGCCCCTTGTAGAGAGCATTGGCGTAATCCAGACGGGAAGTCACAAGGGCAGAAGTGACTGTACGAAGAACGCCCCGATCCAGAAAGGGCCGCAACTTCTCATTCAATAAACTTTTTCAGTTCAACACTGAAGAAGCATTTTACATGAAAAGTAAAACATTTTCAAACAAAAATCCAACAAACTCCAGTTGCCTTTTGAAAAAAAGCACCTTTGGGGTTTTCACTGAAATTGCTTTTCTGTTGTCATTTGTTGTGGGTAGATTTAATATTAAATCTGTGGTAAGCCATGTTCAGGGCCTAATTTAATGTGGAAAACACAATATAAATGATTTTCCGGAAAATAAATAAATGTCTTGGGGATTCCATTAGACTAATGATGACAAAAGAGCACTTATTCAAGCAAGCCATATAATTAGAATGTAGGTCCCATTTAATATCTACAAGTACAATAGATATAACTAAACTTGGACACCACTCTGGAAATAGAATATGTTCTAGAAAATTAGAGCTAAACCCAGTAGTATCCAATAGAGACAACCATCAAATACTCATAGAACCATATCCTAAACATTAAAAACCTCTTCTATAAATTTCTCCTGTTGTGCACATATGTTTACTTAGTGACAGCTGCATTAATCAAGTTATCAGTGCAATCAAATAAATAATTCATTCACCACATTATTAAATGTAGATTTTTAAAGAACCTGGGAGCTTTATGTTTACTGACATTTCTCAAAAAAATATGTGCAGATCAACTGATGGGAAATGACCAAACAGTATCTCAGGAATTCTTTGTGGCATTCTGATTGCTTGAAAGTGCTAACTTTGTGAAGAAAGCAGACAAGAACAGTAGCATTACATGGAATAGAATATGTTAGACTGGAAGTAATCTCTAGTCCAAAAATTAGAGCTAATATCTCACTGTTCTAAAAGTTTTTAATTGGAACTAGATATGTTTGCATTAAGAATGAATTTTCCCAACTTGACAGACATACACTTCAAATCCAGCATTATAAACTGTAGTAAATAGCTATTATTCTAGGAATAAACCATTTCTCTGTGCTGATCAGTCAAACAGAACGTGAGGTCTTATTAAGTGCCCTCAAGGTTTGCCACCTGCATAACTTATACCAGTGTTTCTCAACCTTGGGGACTTTAAGATGTTTCAACTTCAAGTCCCAGCACTCCCCAGCCAGCTTTGCTTTGCTGGCTGGGGAATTCTGGGACTTGAACTCCAATTCAAACTTGAATTCTGGGACTTAAAGTCCCCAAGGTTGAGAAACACTGACTTATACTGTAATATTTTATTTCAGTCTGTTAATTATATACTCAATGAATTAAAAGGAGGAATTAATCAACCTCCAGTATTTAGTAATCATCTATTTTCCTTCTCGGCAGGTTACTCTTCTGATTTCTTTTTAATATTTCCAACATTTTACTGCTCCTCCTGTTGGAGCAGATGGGCAAGGTTGCAGCCTTTTGGTAACAGCAAGATATAGGCCTGACATATGATCTGCACAGGCAACAATTTCTCCCACTTGGCCTCTTATTATGACTAACACTACATATTAATGAGATTGAAATGCACAGCAATAATAACATCACCAATAACATGAACTTGTCTTCACAAAAAGTTCCATCAAAAAAATGAGCCATCAGTAATTAATATTGATAGAGTAGCTTTTTTCTGTTTTCCATTTTCAATAGTCTAAGTTGATTAAATATTAGGAGGTCAATAATTTTAAACTATATTATATAAACATTACATTGAAATTTTTAAAAAGAGCCATCTGCTGGTAGGAATAAAACCAGTTTTCTCTAGACAGCAGGCATATCTGTACTGTATTTAATTGATAAAAATATCCCATTTGTATTCTGTGCAGTTTCTTTCTAAGTCAAGATGCATGGACTGCACAACACTGGTGTAGTAATTAAGAGATAATTCCTCATTGCATTGGGGAAATCAGTTTGAAGAAGCAGTTCAGACTCTGGTTTATGGTGAGTCTTTGGTTAGCCTCTTTTTTTTTTACCTCTCCCCCTACAAAATAACAGAGAAGCACATGTCAGAGATTCCTTTCAATAAGTCAGGTCAGTGCAGCTGTTCTTGGTTTACCCCCTCATCTTCCTTCTGTCTCTTCCTCTCTTTAAGCCACATTTGATTGCAGCTGTTAATGCGGCACCTAATGCATTATGTAAGAAGCACTGCGCCAGCTTGCTTACCCAGTGCAGAGGTCCAATGCAGACCTTGGCGGCCAGGAGAGGGACGGTGGGATCCGCAGGACGTAGCTTTGCACATTCTCTGAGCACCGAGACAGCATGAGCAGACTGGACAAGGGAGGAAGGAGAAACAAGAGGGAAAGGATAACATGGTCAGATGATGCTCAATAAGATGCACAAAGGTTATTTATGCCAAATGCTTCTTCTTCCAGTGGATGTGTTTCTTGTTAGCTGAATATTGAGACTTAGGTTGGCTCTCAAAGTACATCTTTTGTTTTTGAAGTCTTCTTGCCTCCTGACTCCAACAGATCAGTGGGTGTTCAGATCAGATATGGTTTTTGAAAAACATGAAACAAATATTCTGCATCTGTTCAATGGTAATTCTGTATTTTATTATTAGATCTGTTTTATAGCATGTCCCTAACAAAGGAAAAGTGAATAGAATAGAATAGAATA
>JAEANM010016849.1:0-13142 GCA_017656035.1 Myanophis thanlyinensis
GGGGATGCGGCACCAAGGGAGGCTGGCTGGAGAGGCAGCGGGGAGGCCCCCCACAACATCCCCCAAGGCAGCCCTGGGCTGGGCAGTGCTCCGGCACCCGCCTGCCCCGCGTTCCCTCCGCTGCCTCAACCGGCAGAAGAGGCTGAATGCCACCGCCGCTGCCGCCCGGACCCCTCCGCCTGGACTCTCCTTCCGGCCGGGCCACGCCAGACGCCAATGGCCCGCTGCCCGCCCGCCTGCTTCTGCTGGAGCTGCCGCCGCCGTCCGCTTCCCCTCCCCCGCCTGGACTCTCCTTCCGGCTGGGCCGCGCCAGATGCCAATGGCCCGCTGCCCACCCGCCCGCTTGCTTCTGCTGCAGCCGCCGCCACCCGGAGAAATGCCGCAACTGCCTTGTGTACCGGTTGTATTGGTGGCGACGGCGGCTTTTCTACGGGCGGCGGCGGCTCCAGCAGAAACGGGCGGGCAGCGGGCCATTGGTGTCTGGCGCGGCCCGGCCGGAAGGAGAGTCCAGGCGGGGGAGGGGAAGTAGGCGGTGGCGGCGGCTCCAGCAGAAGCGGGCGGGCGGGCAGGCAGCGAGGCAATGGTCGGAGCCACTGCAAAGCTTCCAAAGAGCCGCATGCGGCTACGGAGCCACGGGTTGCCGACCCCCGTTCTAGGACAACAGACATAATGCCTCTTCTGTAAAATAACAGGTTTACTTTTATTTTTCACTCAAGGAATACAACATACAGCAATAATTGGGACTGGAACTTCCATTGCTAAGCAAAGCAGTCAGCAAGTGACTGATTCTACAACCTGTTTTACCATGTTCATTAAGTGACTTGCTATTAAATGACTCACACAGTTATTAAATGAATCTGGGTTTACCCATTGATTTTGTTGATTGGAACAATGCTGCAAAGGTCACAAATGACATGACCCCTTGGATACTGAGACCATTGAAAATACACGTTGGTTGTTCAGCTTGGGAATTTTGATCATATGACCACAGAGATGCTGCAATTGTCATTAGTGAGAGGATCGGTCATAAGTCACTTTTTAAAGTATAGTCATAACTTTGAACAGTCACTAAGCAAATGGTCATTAGTTGGATTATCTGTGTAACCTTCACTTGGCTGGAACCCACAATCCTTGTACTACTGCAGGCCTAGCCCAAGACCAGTACAAAACAATCCAAACAAAGTTCAGTTCTTTATTTGTTCACACAGTAGACAAAATCTTGCCGCCCTAACCTTTTACTATTCTCACCCTAATGGATATATCTTGGGAGATTCTAGGAAGTGGTTATCACAATTCTCTTCTTGCTGTCTCTTGCCTTGCCGCCTGTTCCTCCTTGGAATGTGTTCCCTCCTTCCTGGGAAACTGCCATTTCACTATACTCCATCAGACCAGTTTTTCCTCTGTAGATACCATTCCTCACATCTACCCAAGGTGTAAATAGGGTCAAAATTTATCACAGTAATCTGAAAGTATCTTCTTTTGTAACTTCGTCTTCAAGTTACTTGACTTGACTTATATGCTTATGAAAATACTTGCAACAGGTTGTATAACTGTTGCATAAAAAATTGAAAATGAAAAGCTAGTCAAGATAAACATGCATAAGTTATTTCAGGCTGCTCCAGTTGTCAAATGCTTAGTCCACTAAATAAAAGTAATGAAATAGTAGACCACAGCCATTTATGTTTAGAGTAAATAACATCTTACGAGAAATGTGCAGGGCAGATAGGTCTAATGGTTAATATGCTTGAGTGAGAAAAACTGAACCTAGGCACAGAATCCAACTGGTAGCAACTAGGATGGCAAAGTGCAGGCAACATACAATTATACAAATTGGTTCCAGTTATTAGTTTAGTTATTTTCTTGATTTTTTTTACCACATAGAAAATGGATGGTTAATAATAGCTGAAAAAGCTAATTTTATCCCACAGTGGTTGTAAAAAGCCTTTTTACCAAGCTTACACTCTCTAGAATATGCCCCTGGGATTTAGGTTTCATTACCATTCTCTTCACCTTTAGAGAAAGAGTTAAGATTTTCCTATTGAGTCAGGTCTTTGGATTTGGTCGATTAGAATTTTAAACCTTATTTACATTTTTAAAAAAAACCTGCATTATAATTGTTTTATATAACTTTTTCTCTCCATTAACCATCATTAGCAAAAAAAAAGAGTAATCAAGCTCTTTGTGTATTTTCTATAACGATTAAGACTCCGAGAACAACCCAATTTACACAGCTTTTCCAAAAGGCTATCACAGATAATAGTATTAAATATGGCTGAGAGATGCAAGACAAAAAAAACAGATTCATTTTTCCTGTTTTTTTTTCTTTGATAGAGCATATCCATACATCTGAAGGAGATGGAAATGAATTCTGAAAATCAATTTAATTCAAGAGTATATGAAGTTGGTTTGTAATACCTAGCTGAGGAAAGGGGTAGGAACCACAGAAATTAGTATGCCCATAGATACAAATGAGATAAACCAGATAATGGTACGCAAGAACCATTAGCAATTCAAAAGAATATTAAATATTTCACCTCTACGAAAAAAGGCACGACAAATAGACTGAAAATAACTTTGCCTTGATTCTGTCATATAATTCAGTTATTACATCCTAACAGCTGGCAATCATAACATTTAACAAATAATTAATAACAAGTGATAGTGAAGAGATCAAATGTGTGCAAGAATTCACTTTCCTGGGATCACAGATTAATCAAAGCAGTAAACGCAGTCCAGAAAGGAAGTGTTGAATTGCACCGGGTCTCACACCAATTATCATCATGAATCAATTATGGAAAAGCAAGGACATCAGCTTGGCAATGGAGATTAGTCCACACTATCACACTTCCCATAGTTACCTACAGTTGTGAAAACTGGACCATGAGAAAACTAGACAATAGGAACATGGACTCATTTGAACTATGCTGTTGGAGAGAGCTCCGGCATATCCCTAAGAAGCAAAGGTGACAAACAAGTAAGTATTGGAGAATATAAAACCTGACAGATCTTTGGAAAGCAAAAATCACAAAATTACGCCTTACTTATTTCATCCATGCCATACAAACACTTATGCGCAGAATGGTTAGCAGTAAACAAACCTCCCCAAAACACAGCGGTTAGACACCATCAAAGCTGACACCAGCCAAAGCACTGAAACAATTCAAAGAAGCTGTACAAGATGGGACAATGTGCAGAACTGGTCCACCGCTGAGAGCCAAACATGACTAAACAGACAGCATCACCATCGTCACTCTGTAACAAGATAATTCCTGTAGTCCCTGCAGTGTATGTTTCCTGACCTCATCTACCTTGAAGGGATAACATCAATCTTGAAAGCCTCCTTTTTTTCAATCAGAAGCACTTGCCTCTGATTGTGGGTCCTCAGAGCATTGCACTGTCTGCAGAACAACTTTCTGAAGCATTGTCACAGCAGCGAGAGCAATTGAATAAAACCCCATACAACATCACTGGACATATTTGGGACAAGACTTGTCTCAGACAGGAACATCTCAGCAACCTGTAGCCCAGCCAATCTTTAATTTTTTATTTTTATTTTTGCTCTCGTGGAAGTTTGCTGGAGAAGTTTGCTGGAATCCAGGATTAATTCTGACTTTCAAGACTCATTGTGAAATCTGTATGGTGAGTTGGCCAACAAAATTTCCAACAAATTGCTCCAAGGTGATTTTTATTCTGAGTCTGCTAAAGGAAGAAAAGCCAAACAGGGCTCTTCCTTTCATTCAGGATAATGATCCATTGCTGGCAAGTACCATTTAATAGATGCAACATGGCAACAGTTGCTCACATGATTATATATGAGGAGTTTAATATTGATGAACACTGCCCCTCATTGGTCCACAGGGCATATAATCAACTTGATGCTGGAAACCTAGATTCTAGCAATAAGGCAATATTCTATGTCTATTCAAAAATTAACCACATTGAAGGAGTTTCTGGATGATAATATGAAGGGAGGGTTGCCCTTTTAAACCTCTAATATCTGTACCTACCTTTTTTGTCCTCAAGAGAGATAATTGTTTTAGGACTGCAATATTATAAATTCCTGATCAATGTAACCATTATAGATCACTAGCCACATTTACTTATATGGACCAATTGAACCAAACGGCACACATATTCATGAAATTAGATTTGGAAAACATTTGGAATTTGATCAGAATGAATATTTAATGCATTTGACACCAGGTATGAAAATTTTATATATTTGGATTACATGCTGATTTTTTTCAGAAAAGCCATCTTTGCATAAGACCCATGTCAAAGAATTCTTAGAAAACACCTACAAATATCAGATTCTTGCCAAGTTGGAAAAATGCGTCTGGTTTTCTTCAATAAACTATTTGTGTCACTAAATCTTTACCAGGGCAATGCAGATAAATTCTACAAATTTACAATTTGCACCATCATAGCAGCATGTAGAATTAAAGATATCCAGCGTTAACTGAGCTTTGCAATTTTTTTTATAGAAAGTTCAATTCTAATTTTGCAGAACACATAAGATCACTTTTTCAACTACTAAAGAAACGACATCATTTCAAATGAACTACTCAAGAGGAAGCAGCATTTCACGACTTTAAAATCCCTTTTTCTGATCCTTTTCATTCTTTTGTTGTGCAAAAAAAAGTCCATCAGATGAAACATTAAGAGTCACTCTCCTCAAAGCATCAAAGGCGGACAGGAAAAGAGATGTTATGCCATGTATATTTTATTCCAGATTGCTTTGCTCAGATAAAGGAAATTATGACATTTTCAATAATGAGTTGTTTGAGATAAAAAGCTCATTCCAGTAATGGAGGCATTTCTTGAGGGAGAACCCATCCTGTGCAAGTATGCACCAATCATAAGAATTTGGAATAGCTGCAGAAATCACAATACCTCATCAAATCAATTGGACATGTTTGTCCCATTTCAATTTGTATATTACATATGTTCCATCTTACATAACAAGCTACAAATAAACTAACATGTAATTCTGAATATGATCTTCTATTCTCATGCTTCATTTCCACAATCCTGAAGCCAAGGACGCTCCGCCCCATCCCTCACATCCCAAAGGAATAGCCCTTCAGAAAAGTTGAGGAGAGGAGGTAGTAGTATTATTAGATTGATTAGAACTTTCATATTCAGATTGTGGCTTCATATTCAGATGCTTAATCTTCAGTGAGCTCCATAAACAAATTCTTCTTTGTCTTTGATGATAAAACAATTGCTCCACAACAGACATTTATTTATATGTTCACCTTCCTTTAAGGAAAGAGATATTATAACTTTGCTATGGGAATCAATCTGCTGGATATGGAGACTTTTTAAAAAAATATATCAGGTACTTTGAATATCAGATACCTTATATTTTGTTGTTGAGGATGAAAACAGATACCACAGCCCATTTCTTCCTGATATATCTTTTACCAAGCAAAGCTATCCCTGAAAAATTGGTCAGTTCTTCCACTTCACTGCTAGAACTTTGGGAATGTCTTTCAATCGATTTTTTAAAATATAATTTTTATTGAAGAAATTTTCAACAAGTTAAAAACAATACAAATTTTAGAAAAGGAACAAAGAAACTAAGAAAGAACAGTGAGGGGGTAAGAAAGATAATAAAAAAAGAAAAGATTATAAAGAAAAGGCTTCTGATCTTTTCAACAGCAATTACAACTGTATTTATATTTTACCTTCTGTCTCTAGAATTATATATTTTCCTTCTTGCCATAAACTATCCTTTCTAATCCTCAAACCTATAAATCACATGTTCATTTTTCTCTTTTTTCAGCACGAAGTCCATAAGGGATTTCCAGTCATTGATAAATGTAGTTGTTGATCTTTCCATGGTCATACAAGTCAATTTTGCTAGCTCTATTATTTTCACCTAGCATTCTATAGATATTTCAGAATCTTTCCATTTTTGTGCAGATAATACTTGTGCAGTAACAAACAATAGATTTTTGTGACAGCATATTTGTAATCCAAGATGTTCTACTCAGAAAATGTTAAAAAATGGACTTAAATGGAAACTGGAAACTTTTCTTCTAGGATTATTAGATCAAGTAATGGAAAAAAAATAAAACTTTGTTGCTAGACATGCTGACAGATACTTCATTCTTCTTTAATTCAGAAATAGTTGGAAAGCAATCTTTTTGGGATTATTCCCATGTCACAATTGAAAATAATTTATCCTAAGCCTAAATTGTTCTTTTCAATGTTCTTGACCAATTATATCTTTTCAGGAATAGTACTTTTTAAAAAATGTATGCTGTTGTTAAAAAAATTACAGTCTGCTGTATCAAACCATCTTCTCCCTATTAGCTGTAACATACAAGCAATCAGAGTACATGATAAACTATCTTTGCATCCTGAGCCCTCTTTATAGCAGGCTGTTCAGTACACTCTATGACATTAGTTAATAAATCTTTTAATCCTTGTAGAGAGAGGGTCACTTTGTCAAGAAATAAAATCCCGAAAACTATACTGCAGTCCTTGTTCAGTTAAGTGGCCACACAATTCAAATGTCAAGTGTCCAAACATTGGAATTGTATATAACCTCAGGTAACAGAGTGACTGAAAACAAACCTAACAAGGTTTACAAGCAAATAAACAGAAAAGCCTAGTTATTGCTACACTTTGTCTTCTACCTCCAGATCAGAACTTAATTACTTAAAAAGCTAGATAGATTCCATGGTCAAAAATTCAATACTGCAAGCTATTTTGGACACAAGAATTTCCATATATAATGAATTCAAAATGGAATTGATCCATACTTCATTGTCATGTCTTGAGATGTCATGTCTTCATTGTCATGTCTTGACGTGGGGGTATGACAGAGGATCTGCCATATAATGACAGTAAAGAGGAGCTGAGGGGGGGGGGATAATCCAATACTTTCATTTAAATCTAAAGTGTGAGATCAAATTAGTCAATATGGAAATTTGTTCTGTTCTCTAACACCCACAACTCCCAGAACATTAGGCTAAATTGCTGGCATGAATAAAAACATTTGTCAAAAAAAAGAAAGCGCCAGTCATCTTCATAAATTGTCAAGAGTTTATAAGATTGAAAAATTCAAGGAATGTCTTTTTAAAAAAAAGTCCACAGGAAGGAAGGTATATTAAAGTGGGATTACTGTAATTTGGCCTCCAAGTGAACTTTGTGCACCCCACAACCCCAAAGAACTCATGTTAAGCAGCATGATTAAATTGCTCACTTAAAAATGCAGTAAGTAATACTACATACTGGTGGAGAACTAGTATCTTCGCATAGTCACTTCTGCCCTCGTCATCTCCCGCCTAGACTAGGGCAATGCTCTCTACATGAGGCTCCCCTTGAAGAGCATCCAGAGGCTGCAGTTGGTGCAGAGTGCAGCCGCGCGGGTGATTTTGGTGGCTCCTCGGAGCTCCCATATTACACCTCTCCTGCGTGAGCTGCACTGGCTCCCTGTGGCCTTCCGGGTGCAATTCAAGGTGTTGGTTCTTACCTTTAAAGCACTCCATGGCTTGGGACCTGGGTATTTACGGGAACTCCTGTTGCCATCATCAGCCTCCTGCCGGCCAGTACGTTCCCACAGGGCAGACCTCCTTTGGGTTCCATTGCCTGGACGTTGTCGTATGGCAGCCCCAAGGGTTCGAGCCTTCTCTGTGGGGGCACCCTCCCTTTGGAACGAATTGCCCCCGGAAATCCAGACCATCACAGACCTGCAGACCTTCCAGCGCGCATTAAAAACTTATTTATTCCAACAGGCCGGTCTGGCCTAGCATTAATTATTTGAGGTTTTAAATTGGTTTTTAAATTTTATAATTTTAATTTTAAATCTACCACTTATTTAATTCTTTTTAATCTGTTTTTAATTGTTTAATTTATTGTTTCTGTTTTAAATGGTTGTACACCGCCCCGAGTCCCTTCTTGGGAGAGGGGCAGTATATAAATTTAAATAAATAAATAAATCAAGCATGCTTAATGTAAATCAATATTGTTAATAACTAAATCATATATTCTCCTTGGTATTATGAAGAATTTTTCAGGGGATGGGGAACAGCCTGCAATGCAATGTACACATATATTATACATATTCTTTATATCTATTCTTTTCTCCTTAGAAGTGCTTTATATTGTTTCTTAGTGTTATATTCTATGCCAGAAATATAGTGAAAGTCTTAAGGCACCTGACATTTTTCATAAATTTGACTTGATTTGTAAAGGTCGTGGGCCCCTGTTCTAAAGTACAATTAAGGGAAGCTTCCTTGCAACACCAGCTATCTCCTGAGTCTTTCTTAGAAATTAAACTTAGAGATTAAATTTGGGATCTTTTGCACACAACAGTGTCCCCAATGAAATTCAGTCCTTTGATATGAGCAGATAAATGCACCTGATCTTAAAAACAATTACATTAAATTCAATTTTCAGCATATCCTTAAGATTTTTACTACATTTCTGTCATAGAATATAACACTAAGAAACAATATAAAGCACTTTTAAGGGGAAAAGAATACGCACGTTGTATTCTTAAATGTAGTTGTTCAGTTACGTACATATGTTTTATTATACAGTGCTTTTTTAGTATTTTTTAGAAATAAAGAGAAAAATGTATAACCGATACAATAAGGGAGAGTTATTTCTTTTTCAATAAAGAAAAAGTAACACAGGTGAAAGAGATTATTAGCTTTGAAAGGTAGTTTTAAAACAATGGATAATGAATAGGGAAATTTACAAGATACCTTTTGTACTATCAAAATGTAAGTCTGACATATACAGTATGTGTCTCTCTTGTAGTATATTTTGTCACCAGTGACCTTTCTGGAAACGTCTGGAAGCTGTCCAAGGGAACCTTCCCAAGATAATATTTGCATTTTCCACATATATCAACTGACCATACTGAGCTTTTAATAAAAGTATTAAGTAGTTTGTGTTCCCAGCTATAAAATGTTTTCCAATAAATTGAGTAAAAAGTGGCAAATTTGTATGTCCCTGGGCTTATTAAAAAGTAAATTTGAAACCATACTTTAAAAAGTTAATTCTCAGCTTGGAATTTGTCAACATTTCAATGTTTTTCTTTGTATTTATCTCTTTCTCACCACCACTCCATGCATATATTTAAGTATATATGTCACATATGCATCCGCAATGTGGAACCCTGGCAATATAATCACTATATCTAAAGGAGTAGTGTTCATAATACCAAACGCTTATTTCATTATTTTTTCCCAAGTCAGTCAGGTTAACAAATAAAACGTAATTACATTCTCTTCTCTACTTATTGCTTGTTAACTTCTGTATTTAAAAAAGCATAATAACTTCATAATAGCAAAGAATCCTAACATAATAAAAATGTGCAAATCATTAGAATGATTAGATCTTGAAAGTAAATATGTATTAAGTAATCAATGAACTCAAACTTAAAATCATTAGAGCACAATTTTGTGCTATTATATGATACTGAATGCTGTAATGTAAAACTCTGCCTTTTGATAGACATATGCACCATTATCAATATTTCAAATTATCAATATTTAGATACCTTGTATTTTCACTGTAATAACTTGAGAGATTCACTGGACACTTCAATAATTTTCAAAGCATGATATAAGTACTTTAAATTAAATAAATAGCCAATGTAATGGACATCCCATTTAGGATGCAAGGCTCATTTTCTACTTTTAAATATTGCTCCAATTCCACCACTATAAATACATGTTTTAACCTTTATCATATGTAGAACATACAAGCTGAGACTCAAAATATACATTAATGCTTTATTTGTTCTTTTTGATCTGTTTTTGTAAATAAATAGAAAAACAATATTTCTTCCTTATCTCCAACATACTCAAAGTGAGTTTTATTCCCTATATGAATGTGACAATTACACCAAATACATATAACTGGAGACATTCCCATCTTAAAATGTATGCCCACCCAAATAATTACATTCTTCCACCTAATAGCTAAGCTTGATCTATAGGTTTATTTCTAGAATCTTTGTTTCTAAGATTTTTATGTACTGTATAAGACATTAATCATGCACTTAATGCATTGAAAATTCAAAAATATATCTAAAAATATATGCAGTTAATTTAAATGCAGCTAAGTGAATGAAATATAGCATTTTTCACAATTCGGTTTCTGCACACACTACAACCAAGTTCCCACTAAGAAAAAAAACCAATTTTTTTCACTGACAGTCTTCAGCAAGTAAAAACTACTATTTTTAAAAAAATTCCCTTCATCTAACAGTTCATGACTGGTTATTGTACAAATTCTCTATTCCCTTCTTCAGAGGAAATTAGCAGAATGTTGTGCAAGAAGATAAAATTAAGATTAAATAACATAAATCAAGGGACAAATGTAGAATGGGACATTAGTCACACCAGTATATGTCTACTAGTATTTTCAATGTTCCCAATGTTAGCATTTTAACAAGCAGCCTAAAAATCTATAGTCAAATAATCTTCATTTGATACACTTACTAGCTGTCGAAGAATCAATGAGATTTTGCATAAACAGGATGCACACTTCACTGGTGTATATGGTTTAGGAAAATTTAATCTGTCTTTTCTACAGTATTCTTGTCATGAAAAGTATTCCACAGGCCATACTTAGAAAGCCATTAAGCAATGAGCTAAGGCATCATTCACTATAGCTAAAGAATTTCTAACATCCAGCTCTACAGTCCTCAGAAAATACATGTTTATATTTTTTTTAAAAAAACCAGGCTTTTTAAACATGGATATGGCTCCTATTCTTTGATAGCAAACTTGTACAGCAGAAGCAGAGGAAATTTTGCACCTTCTTCCTGATGTTATTAGACTAACTAATAACACAAATACTCGAAAATTGGTAACTCCTTTACAATCCTTTTATTACATGCATTAATCATATCAGTTGCATTAAAATATTTTCTGCCAAAATTTGTCAGTTCTTATTTAGAGCTCACTTGAATCTGTACAGTATCTTCTTTGTTTGTTTGTGTTCTTAGGAAAACCACAATCTAAATTTCTTAGGCTAGTCTTCTAAGTGACCCAATTTTCTGCTGTGAGGCTCTTGTGATCTGTTTAGATATTAGTGTATGGCTGTGTATTTTTACTACATAAAGCTACATTTTCCCCTCAGAGCCTAGTTTCTTTTATTTTGGTTGATATCTTTGAATCATCTTGTGGAAGACTGCTTACCAGAAGTTTCAGTTTAATATAAAACATACTTTTAATGATGGACTCCATTAGGTGATATCAAGCCTTAAACAGTATGTTATGAATACAGAAGATGAATAGATTTGGTAGCTGTCCCTAAAAATGTGCTTCTGGGTAGCCGGTTCTCTTTCTTAGACAAGCAAGTTATTTAAATCAAATAATCATTTCCAACTTCAGAAAAGCATTAACCCAATGCATGTTTTGATGTCTTCTGAATATGAAGTTCAGCTTCAAAATGGAACTATTGAAAACCACAGAGCGAACTATCCAGAACCTTGGATAGAAAGCACTTGCAGCATTACAAATTTTTAAACATATGTTTCTGGAGTGGGTATAATCTAAATTCTCAAGGTCCATATTTCAAATTCCAGAATGCATCCCTACTGTGCTTTTGTGCTGCAAAACCAATGTGACTAAAATTGTGTCTCATATTTGGACATGCAACCTTTTAGAGCATATTGGCTATATTCTTTCCCATGTGCTTGCCCTCCTCCTTTTTTAATTGATGATTTTGTTTTTTCTTGAAGTAAGACACATTTGTAATGCTCTGGTTTCTCATTTGATGTAATTCTCATGGTGGAACATGAGCACTTAAACTTGAAATCCAATTACCGGTAGATATGGTGGCTCTATTGTAAATACATATTTGTGCCTAGATGTTTTCTTTTTTCAATCTGATAAGGTACTTAAGAAATAAAGGTTCCCAAATTCAGAAGAGACCTTGAGAAGGAATTTGGAGATATTGCACTTCAAACAAAGACTTTGTATCTTTCGTAAAGGAGCTAATGAAACACCAAGCCGTGCCTTTTCTTTTTTGAAACTGACGTTACCATTATAAAGTTTACTGACTAATGGAAAATTCAGAAAAATCTTTTTATATATTAAGACTTTTCCTTTGTGGCAAGTGAAAATGTGGTTCATATTTTGTTGCAGTGCCAATTTTATAAAGGTGCACAGCTCAATTTTAACTAATTTTTCAGGCCAGTCAGTTCTAGTCCGTGTACAGTTGCTGTTAACTGATTCTGATTCCTTAAATGTGGCCAAATTCAGTAATATTCACTGTGACCTTTGCATATCAACCATACAACTATCTTGTTTTATTTTACTTTTTAATATTTATTTTTAGGGGAACTTGGTTATAATAACAGCAAAAAAGTCATTGTTCTCAACTACTACTAACAATTCTAGCCAGCAGTCAATGATCAGGAGTAATAGCAGTGTACAATCTTTTTATCAAGATTTATTGATCAATTAAGCCTGTCCTTTACCATAACTGTAGGAGAAGGAAAGGATAAACAAACTAATGTCATTCCAAGAACCTATGATGAACCTGCTAGACAGGCCAACAGCCCACTTGATCCAGTATACAGTGGCCATCTAAATGCACTTAGGAAGCTCATAAACTTTGCCAGGAAAGTAATAACCCACTTTCAATGCAGTCCTAGAACCTGATACTAAAGAAATGTTAACTGGGAGTTCAGAGATAGCAAGCAGTTGTATCTATTAATCATTGATAGTCTCATGTGCCATCCATTGTCCACTTTGCCTATACAATTGCCTAGATCACAAACTAGCATTGCTTCTAAACAGCAACAAACTCTTCAATTTAACTGCATTGTACAGAAATTAAAATTCTTCTCAATCCTAAATTTCATTGCATTTAGCTACAACGAATGGTTCTAGTTCTATCATTATAAGAAAAACTTCTATTTATCTATACTATTCATAACAGTAATGATTTTATATCTTCTTCTTCTTTATATACATCTTAGCATTTCTCCTTTAACTCTCTTTTGTTCCAAGCTAAATAACCCCATATACTGTAGTAATTCCTCTTTGAGAAGTAGTTTTACTGTACTAAACATTTTAGTTACCTCTAAGCATTTTTTCAGCTTTGCAATATCATTTTCCAAATGCAGTGATTGCATACTCACACACACACACACACACACA
>JAEANM010016850.1:0-13142 GCA_017656035.1 Myanophis thanlyinensis
TATATAATGGAGTTTTGAAATTGGACCAACTCTGTAGTGAAGGTGTCCTGGATGACCTTGGGATAGTGGTGATTTTTAAGGCTAATATATTTATCATAAAAATTTAATGAGAAATATGAAGACATAGAATATGAATTCATTACCCTGACCTTCTTTGTTATTTAGCCTGAAATGATTGTTTCATCATTGCAAAAAAAAAAAAACTTTTGAAAGAAAAGTAAAGCTGTAAAGAACAATGAATATTTGTTTATCACAATTATTGCAGATTACTTTAGAGTAAGAGTCCCCAACAATGAAACTTGTGATTTCTGCCAATTCTGGAGCTTCAGACTGAAGGAAGGTGATATGAAATTATGTATAAGAGTGAAATCTAGTTAGATATTTTGTGAGGGTTAAGGCACAAAATAAATGCCATAATCCTTGAAGAGAATTCAGACATCCAATTTATATTTTAACACCTTCCTGAAGTGGGGTTTATTCTTTTTTTTTTTTTTGAAGGATAAAAGGAATTTCTGCAAGACTTAAAGGAATTATTTGCCTTTCAGCTCTACTTCCTCCAAAATTATTAAAATTTTGATCCACTTTCGCTGCATGAACTACTAAAAGGATTCTCAGAAGATACATGCAATTTTAAGTGTCATACAGGTAACTATTAGATTATGAACCTGACTGGGGTCAGAATTTCTGTCACTAAAGCAAAATGGTTGTTAAGGGAAAATATCAGGTGATCATGCCACTTAGGGGCAGCAGTTGTGGAAATACATGTTGTGGTTGTAGACCAGGAGTATGTGGTTGTTAGGCAAGCTCCTCTCTTTATTCCTACTCTCCATCAACTGTCTCTGTTTCAGTTCCCTTCACCCATTATCTTTTCCAGGCCCTTTTGCTGCTTTGAATAGCATGGCTGCTACATTTTGACCCCTGTCACTGCTCCCAGCTACTTTTTTTGTGTTTGAAAGCAGCACGGCAGATAGACTCACATGTTGGCAGTTTTTTGTAGAAGCAGAACCATGACAAGTATAAACTGCTGCGGACAAAGGATCTCCCCTTGACTTTTGAATCCAGATCAGGCGGGTCTGAAGCAAGCCTGTAGTAAGCCCTTCCAATAGGACACGTTATCAGCAGGACCCTGGATGGTTATTCAGGATGGCCAAAAGGGCAGAGATGGGAAAGGACTTGAAGCAGAGGCAGGTCTCACAGAGAAGGAGAACATGTCTGCAGGATGCCATAGTGGTCATACAGTAAATGTAGATTTATTGCCAAGTGCCATTAATTTATTTAGCATATGGCAAATACATAGACCTATAATAGTTCAGATATTAATGTCCAGACAACCCTGTCATTCAACGGCAGGATGGTCTATATTAAAAAAAAATTAGACATTGGGCCAGTGTAAGCACTTGATGGACATTTGGACACAATGTGATGGATATTTTGTCGAGGAGCACCACAGTCACACTAAGGGGTATAGATAAGACCCCATTTAAACAATACATTCTGACAGACACCATGTTGGGTACGAATCCTGTTCAGAATTGATCAACGCTGTCAAGGAAGGTCAAAACCTGGCACTTTTGTGTAAGATTATCTATGTAACTGCTTGTACCTGGGCATTTGACTTTCCACTGTGTGTTGATGACAAAGTTGTTAGACAGGAAGAAGTGGGTTTCTCATAATTTTGTTGTATTCTTTCACTAAGGCTTCCTGCCTTCGTAGAGCTAGTGGTGCTATGTGGCTCAAGACGGGGAACTAGAAAGTAGTAGATTTTATGAAACCACTTATGATCCTAATTGTATCATTTAGTCTAGCATCAGTTTTGCTAGTGTGGCAGCTATTAAGTGAAATGGGGGCGCAATATTTCCAAGTGCCATAATTTTGATCATGTGACAGTGAAGATGCTGCTATGGCTGTAACTTTGAGGACCTGTGCTAAGTCCATTTTTACAATACCATCATAACATTGAACAGTTACTGAATAAATTGATGTTAACTACTGTTCAGCAAGAACCACTCAGTCAAGCTCCCCATGGACAGAGATAGGGCATCCTGGGCAATAACAGCTTATTTGTGGTCTCTTTGCTGGTCAGCCAGGCTGTATACCTCACTCTTTTATCTTCCTAGCTGCCAGCTTATCTTCACTTTACCTCAGCTTCAGACTTGCCTATGGAGGAGAGTAGGATTTGGCTATTTAGAGAAAAAAGTTCTTTGCTCTAGAGACTGCTAGGTTATGATATTTAATAATCTTTAAAACAGTTGGGTCATATTGGAGTTGATTCCAACTCATTCTCCAGAGGGGATTTTTGTTATGAATAAACTTCTCTAGAATTCTTAGAATTAAATTAAATATCGGATACACTTATATACAAAAACACTTTTTCTCTGATTCCTCTACCTAAGCCAAGCTTGATATTCAATTTCCATGGTATTATAAAAGAAACATGGAAATAAATTACTGAAATTGTTCCTTTTGCTGGTATAAATAGACATACCATAAATGTCTTATCAAGAGGTTAACAACTTCATGCAGTTAAGAATGTTGCTATGGCTTACTTTAGGGCTATTAAAGTCTTAACCTTTTAGAATTTAATAATAAATTCAGTTCTCCATAATCCATGTAGTTAACCACTTCTGTGTCAGAAAAAACTTGTCCTTATCTCGGCTTATGTAGCTTCTTGTAGAGTTTTAGTAAAAAAAAATCAGTGTTCAAAGAATACTTTTATATTGAATTTTTTGTATACATGCAACACGAAATGCATGATTTTTTTTTTACTATTATAACAGGCAAGAGAAGATATACATCTATGTATGTGTACATGTGCATTAAATTGAATAAAATACCATTTAGCATATATGATAACAGTCTTTTAATTGTGGTAAGACTAGAATTCCAAATTGATGCAAGTACTACTTTAACTGTTGGCTTTTGTTTATCTCAATAATAAGAAGGAAGATAATAAACTACACTTTTTAAAAAACAAGAATGCTCTTATAAAGTGAAACTATCTGGAAAGTATATTCTGTTATGAGATATGGTGCTGAGGACTACCTTTGATTGGTTTCAAAAATAGTTTGAACCAGTTCATAAAAGTCATAGGGATCAATAGCCATTATTAGTCTTGATCCTACCGTTTCCAAAGTATATTTGTTAGGAAATTAGTGGGCTTCCTTGAGCGGTTGGTTGGCCACTATGAGAACACATTCCTGGATTAGATGGGCTGTGGGTCCACTATCGCAGGGAAAAGCTTATTTTCTTCTTATGGCCCATATTAGATTATGTGAGTAATTTTATAGATTATTTTAATTGGAAAAAGCAGTACTTGGAGTGAAAAATAGAACTCCAAATTACTCTAGAATCTTTATTTTAAAGAATGCCCTCGTGTCCCACGTAGTCTATAGAGTGCTCTTGGAAAATAGAAATGATGTGTGACTATTTTGTTTGTTTCGAGGTACGCTACCTCATCCTGTGGTTGAGGAGGTGGTTAAGCTGTGTGTGATAATAGCATGAAGAGTGAAGATAAACTTCATAAATTTACTTTTTGATTTTGAAGTGACTAATGCTACCTTGTCAGATTTTGGAAATAGTTGCATCCCCATCTCTTCTCACCAGTACACGTTTCATCTTTTCTTCATAAAGTTGAGAACTGGAAATAAAAGGAAAGAAAGCTCCAGTGTTTCAGCAGTGCATCAGTAAACTTATTTTTCAAACTAAAAGAAATCCAGCTGTGGGTAGCTTAAAGGAAAAAAATAGTAATAAAAAATGGCCGAGATTTTAACCAGTGATCCTCTGACTGTCAGGCAAGGGTTAGAAACATGCTGTTGGAATATTAATGCTAATAGAAGCTAAACCCTAGATTAGAGTGCATCAGGGCAGGGGTTCAGATGACTAGAATTTTTACTGCTGCCTGCAATAGCCAAATGAAATATAGGTATTTGCCTAATAAACCAGACAGTAACTTTTGAGCAGGCACAAACCAGAAAGTGCTGGAAAACATGGGTGGAGATCATATTGAAGAGTGGGGCTGTGCGAGGAGTGAGGGGCAGTTCCATTTGTTCCTGCCTTCCAGAAAGAGCTGATAACCATGAAGAGATGATTATTTTTTCAAGGTAAAAATAGAATCAATAGGGAATAGAAATTATGCAGTGTACAAGAGCAACGTACAAAAGGCCATGACTGAAATGGAATATTATGTAGTAGGATAAGATATGGTAGTTCTGTATTCCTTGCCTATGTTAGTTGTCATGGATAAATTCCATATTTTATGAGGTATATAAATGTGTATAAAATGTATATATATACATGTGTGTAAAATATAGACTTAATGACTATCATACTTTGATTTCGGTCTAATGGTTAAGGCTTCAGAGTGGAAACCAAAAGACTGCACTCAGAGTGACTGAGAGAGTCAGTCACTCTTTCTCAACCCAAATCAACTCATGGGGTTTTTATAGGGAAAATAGAAGGAAGGTTATTAGATATGTTCACTGTCTTGAGTTAATTATCAGAATGATAAAAGTGGGATTAAAAAAATCCATCCCAAATCCTTTGCTACTAGGGATTTTTTTTTTGTATTCTTCCCAAAGTCCAATTTATTTGACATTGGCAGTCATATTAATTTGATAAAACAAACAAAATTAATTTTTAACATAATAATATTGAAATATTTTTCAAAGGGGGAATTTTATTAAAACATAACATATAGATCACACGAACTGATTCTTCTATTGAACTATTTCCTAAATAATATAAATGTCTTTGTCAATTAAGATTAATTTATTTTTGTTAATTATTAATGTAGCATTTGTTGATTTTAAACAAGCCTGTGTGTGATTTAAGGTTTCTGATTGTACAGTCTTTAGTTAGTCTGTGTTTTCACACATCAACTTTGTGTAAATCAAATCTGCATTATTGGCCAAGGAACTCTTCTTTACTAAGTATTATGGTTGTGTGATCAATTGGAGGGACAATTCATGAAGCAAGCGGCTATGAGAGGCTGCAGAAGAAGTCTGGCAGTGGCGCAATGTGTCGAGACATGGAAAGTGTGGCTGTGGTGGTCCTAAGGTAAACGGCTAAGACCTGGTGCTTATTTTGGGGCCGAAAAGAAAATAACTGGGTCTTATTTTTGTGTTAACGTGTTTGTCACAGGTTTGGTGGGTTTTCAGATTTTACTTCCTAATTCTGACAAGAAACATTCCCACTGGAAAATCAATTGAATTAATTAATATTATGATTGCTTAAAAACCAGCAGGATTAACCAACATGTTGGTTAAAGACCATTGTAAAAGAAACAGTTGTAACTTCAAACTCAATCACGTGATGCTTCAAACTTATGACCACAATGACCGAGGGCCAAAATTCTGGGCTAAGTTATCTTCATAAGTTGAGAACTATCTGTACTCCACTAGTAGGACAATAAATTAGAACAATAAGCATTAAAACTCAACTACAATCTTTAAACTTTCTACAAATCAGCAAAATTGTCTGCTTTGAAAGAAAAAATGTTTATCAATTAACTATTTAAATTATTTTGAATCAATATGGAGGTAATGTTTTTTCCCTTTCTCACACTTTAAATGGGTAAGTTAATTGTAATTCTTCAACAAAAATGTAGATTCAATAGATAATATCAAAATATGTTTATTAGGTTTATTCAGGAAAACAGAATAAATCATAAATTATATTGGATTGACAGACCGATCCAAAGTCAACCTGGAAACCTACATGTATGAAAGTTAGAACCTGATTTTTTAAAATTCCTAGTCTAGTCTCTTAACCACTGCATAATACTGCCTGTTCTTGACATTGTTTTCCTTCTGTTTTTAATTTTACTTTAGACATAATATCAACAGATATGGTGTGGCCAGTAATGAAAGATTATTAAAATGAATAAGGAAATTGTAAATGTGGAACTATAGAAGAGATGGGTAAGAAGGCTGCTAAAATGAGAATGAATCAAACAACAATAATAGCTTAATTAAATCTATATTTTTCTTTAATAACCATCAAAGATAAATGTTCTTTTTGAATATCTCTTTGGAATTTGGCATAAAACTTATAACAGTTATTTAATCATGCACAGATCTCTAATCAAGAGTTGGAAAAGAGATGTACAAATCCTTCAAAAGATGATTTTGGAAGTCACTAAGAAGGTATTTGCATCACGCTAAATATTTCTGGAAGATTTGTCTTAATCTAGTTGGCCATTTTTCTTTCAGGCTTTTAGCGGAATAGTGATTTTTCTTTTTGTAGATTCAGAAAACTCAGAGATTAAATAATGTTTAATGTTTAAATGCAACGTTTGAAACTTAAGCTGTTTGAAAGTGATTGGACGACTTCTGTGTTATAGCTGAAATACAAATAAGAATTTTTGTGCACTTAGAATTCATGGGACTCCTGAATACTAGGCATTACTTTTCTAACAAGAGTATGTCTATAATCTTAGAACATTGAAGGCACATAACATATAGATCTTTAATATAGTTTCTATTTTATGATAAACAGTGACTTTGTATGGGTCAAAGGAATGTTCACTGTTTAGACCAATCATAACTAGAATGAGTGATCAGTTTTGCCATACATAGTGAGATTAAAGTAGCTGCTGGAATGAATTTGAGTTACTTCCCTCAGTCACTTTTCTGACCTTGAATCTTGGTTACAATTTGCATGCTATCCTCTGCCCTTAAATAAATGCCTTTATATTGAGTAGAGGACACTGGTCAGTGTTACTCAATAAATTTCTGCACTGCCTAGCAGTAGTTTTAGCAATGTTTTAGCTTTTTAGTTTAAGCTACTGGGAAGGAAAGGCTCTTTTGTATCCAAAATGTATTGCACCTATATGATAGTATTGTGATCCTTGAGGGAAGAATTTATGTATTGATCGTTGGTACAATTGTGGGGACTTTCTGACCTAATGTATGGCTGCAAGTCTCAGTTTTTCTGCCTTTCACTAAAAAGCCTCACGTGAATGCTAAGGTTTATAAACGAAGAGGAGGATAGCTTGCTAGTAGTGTCTTGGAATTTTTTATTTATTTGAGTTTTCAACTATTTTTAGACTCAGCTGGTGAGTTAACCTGGAAATATTTTCTCATCTAATAGTATATTTAAAGATTAGTTATTTTTAATAGATTAAAATCTTTGCTTTCAGGAAATGTTATGTTAATTTATCTAAATTGGCATGCCAGCATTTTTTTTCATGAGAGGATTTGATATGTAATACAATTACTGGCTAACAGAATGTTGCTATTTTAATGTATCATTTTTTTACCAGAAAAATACAATAATAATGAGTTATCACACTATGAAGATGAGCCTTACATAGTTATTCCTCAATTTACAACCACAATTGAGTCCAAAATATTTATTGCTAAGCAAGACTGTTATTAAATTACTTTTGCCCCATTTTATGACCTTTTAACTACAGTTGTTAAGTGAATCACTATAGTGAATCATATTACTGTTAAGTGAATCTGGTTTCCCCCATTTACTTTGCTTGGAAGCTGGCTAGGAAGATTACAGATGGTGATCAAATGGTCCCAAGACAATGCATTTGTCATAAATACACGCCAATTGTCAAACACCTGAATTTTCATCTCATAACCATGAGGATATTGCACTAGTCATAAGTGTGAAAACCGGTCATAAATCACTTTTTTCAGTGTACATAGCTTATATCTTCCTTCCATTTCAGTTTTACCATGTATCAATAATAATCAACCTTCTTCAGACAATAGCTTTTCCTTAGATATATTAACCTAGCTAACTCATATATTAAGAGGCTTAGCATTAATGTTTGCTACATTGCCATTTTTTGCATGGTGAAAATCAAACATTTTTAATCTTGGCAAACATGTCAATGGTTTTTATACAGAATCCATATTTATTTAGTACAGATGATATTCAGTGTTTTGTTTTAGCACATAATACCTGGGAATATGACCTTTTTTGAAAAGCATTATTTTCACTACTGTTGGAACAATGAGCAAAATAATATTCTAGAAGTTACCAATCTACACATTTTTATCTTTTGATTATGAACTCTGTTAAGTCTCAGCTCTAGAATTCAAGAATATTAAGTTTTTGGATCTAAACAATGGGCATATTTTTCAGTAGACTGAATTTTAAGAATAAGGAAATATAAACACCATAATTTAGTTCTTTTAATTAATTCAGTATAAAACGCTTAAGGTAATAAACATATCTTCCCTCTTTTATCACAATTTCTGAACATTTAAACCTGTGGTGCACAATTTGAGGCACTAGAGCTTTGGCTTTTGAAAAGTAATTATGTGTATATGATGTTATTGAAACTTTTTTAAAAAAAAGAAGATAAAAACTAGAAAAACTAATATAAAATAAGAAAAAAAGGTTCTGGCTTCAGTTGAATATTAATCTTTAAAATCCTCTTGCATTGCTCATATTTTCATCATACACTTGATGTGCATTTATATGTTGTAGATAATTTCTCTCGCATCATATAGCAATACATTGTTTTATAAAAAAATCTCTTTGAAGTCATATCAGAGCGTAAATTTGATCCTTTCATCTGACCTTTTGACTAAGAACCAGAATTTTTAGCCCACTTTATCATAGTTTTAGAATTATAGAATTTTAGGGCTGGAAGGGACATCCAATTCTCTCATATCCTTATATCATCCCAATCAAATTGTTGCCCAATCTATTTTTGAAACCTTCAGTGATGGAGTACCCTCATTCCAAGAGCTATTCCATTGATAAATTGTTCTCACCTGTTAGCTTTCCAATAATTCCCAATAAGTCAACCATTTGTCCATGCCTACTCTTCTACCGTATGCTTCTTGAGCTTAAATCCAAAAACATGGATTGATCACAACCTGCATTTATATCTACTCCTTAGTCTCAATATGAAGCATCTAATATAATGTATTTTTGAAATTCACTTTAACTTTCCTTAACTTCCCTTAAATATCCATGCCATCCTAACTTTATGTCATGACTTTCTTATTCTAAACTATCTTGTTTCTCAGCAGCCATTCTTTCATCTGGACCAAACTACAAACAGTGAAATACAATTTCAAATCTAGGAGACTCAATCTTTTATTCCTTTACATCTGGTAACACTTTTGTTTTTAACTTGTGATTTTTTTCTTTACATATAAATTTAGATGTAACTTTTTTCCATTGTTTAAATTGTGCATCAGTTATGAAAATAGATACTATCGGAAATAAAAGTATCATTCTTGGCAAAAAAAAAATGTTTTTGTCAGAGAACTTGTCCCCAACAGTGACAACTTTACCTTTTTCTCAATATTAAAGCCAGTTTCCTCCTTCAGTTCTATTTGATCTTCTAATTTCTTTTCTTTTTTTTTTGGGTTATCTTTGTCTTTTGATTATGAATCTTAAAACAGCTAATAGTTAATTATAATAGTTTTGAGAAGGTAAAATTATCAAGTTTTACTGCTGTTCTTTGGCACAGTGAAACTGTATTCTTTGTTCACCAAAAGAAAAATAAGTCCATAATCTAGTCATTTCTAAAGATAAAGAAAATCAGAATAACTTGAATACCATGACTAAATATTTTAAGTGCATTTATCTAAAGGACTTTGCATTTTTTTTCTGAAATATTGCCAGTTAAAAATAAACTTTAAAAAAAAAACCATGCTGGTTTATTACATTACAATTTTATTACTTAACTCAAGCTGTCTGAAACTTATCCACTTTTTTATATCTGCAAAAATTGCTGATGATCATAAAGCTCAGAGCTGAGACAGCATAATTAATGAAAACAATGCATGGTAAAATATGTTAACTTTGGGTAATTCCTCACAGTCTCCACATTAGTATTCTATGCAATCTTGTATTATGCTGTAAAATGGAACAGTGTGCATTTTTGTTTTCTTACAAACAGAGAAATGATTATGGTAACTTAAAATTATACTTTGGACTTAATTTTATAAAATACAACTACTTGTATTTTATGATAGCTCAGGGCATTATGCCAAACATATATTCTTTCTTTAACCATTTTTTTTAAAAGAAATCACAAATAATCTGTGAACGTATAAAGAACATTTTGCTGTGAGGAAATAATACAGTTTGTAGTTTCCCTAGTGTAGTTTCTGAAGTAGATTTCAGATGCAATTATTTTCCAGTTATATAATTCAGCTATGCTGGCTGGGGTTTATGGGAGTTAAAATTTAACATATTCAGGCACTGCAAGGTTGTAAAAATCCATTTTATGAGGTAATGCTTTTTTGCAAGTAGTAGTAGTAAAGTATGCTAGAAAAGTTTACAACTTTTAGTAATTAAATCGTCCTTCCTTCCTTCCTTCCTTCCTTCTTTCCTATTCATTCAACTTATAGGCATGCATCTCAATCTATAGGAACATTTATATGTAGTATCTGTGCCATTCTATACAATAGAGTTGACACTTTTACGTGCCATCAATGAAACAATGCCACATTAAGGAATGTGGTCACCTTATGGCTGATTCCTATCTACCAAGTTTATTCCATTGGAATTCTCTTGTTTTTCTCCCTTTAAGGAAGCCCTGAAAACTTGGTTCTTCCCCCAGGGTTCAAGAGTTAGGGGACCCCAGTGTACAATATAAGTTGGAAACTTGGTTGAAGACATCTTATAAGGCTTTATTATTGTTTTACTTGTATTACATTTATTTTTACTCAGAGTTGCTTAGCAAGTAAGCAGTCATCTGAATTCCCCCTTTTAATTCACTCCACCTGCCTATTTTATAAAACTATCCAATTTTTGAATTATTTCAACTAATTATTTAAATATTTTTAATGTGTTTTTGTTCCTACAAAGAAAATGCATCCTAATATTTTGGTATCTGACTGTATAAATGAGCCAAGGTGCTACAGTGGTTAGAGTGCAGTACTACAGGCTACTTTTGACTGCCGTCTGCCTGCAATTTGGCAGTTCAAATCTCACCAGGCTCAGGGTTGACTCAGCCTTCCATTCTTCCGAGGTGGGTAACTCAAATTGTTGGAGGCAATATGCTGACTCTGTAAACTGCTTAGAGAGAGCTATAAAACACTGTAAAGTGGTATATAAGTCTTAAGTGCTTATTGCTATTGCTAAACAAAAAACTAAAAAAAACCCCCAACCTTGGCCATTCCAAGCTGTCTTGACTCTGTATCTTATACCAATGATTGTCATGTGTTGATATGAAAAGGATGGTGCAGCTCTACAATACTTTGGATTTGATTCCAAAAGATGCTTCAGAGTCCACTGGCACAATTATAATCTCTTTGGATCAGAGAGAAGAATCTATTGGAATTGCATAACAATCACATAAATCCTGATGTCCCCATTTATGCAAAGTACTGTATTTCTCCAGAAATCATATTAGAAAATCATGCCTTTGAACATGGTTCCTTTGAGTTACCTTTTCCAAGTCTCTTTTGGCATTTGAACTATTTTCTTCTAGGATGTTTTAAGGTGAAAACTAATTCTTCATTTCGGTTTTTAAGTTCCTGATGTAAGAATTTACCATTGTTACAAATCCATGCTTTTATACAACACACTTCAGTCTTTCTAGACTAAGGCAGCATAAAAATATTTTATTATTTAAAAATGTTTTAAGTGTAGGACTACCTATATTGTACCATATGTGTGTTGTCTTCTCCTTCTCTTCCTTTTCCTTCTGGCTGTTCCCATTAGGGGTCACCACAGTGAATCATCTTTTTCCACCTAACTCTATTCTTGGCATCCTATACTCTCGACCCAATTAACTTCATGCCCTCTTTTAGCACCTCCATGTATCTCCTCTTTGGCCTTCCTCTTGACATCTTGCCTGGCAACTCATCTCCATCATCCTTCAACCAATATAGCCACTCTCCCTCCTCTGCACATGTCCAAACCATCTCAATTTGGCCTCTTTGACCTTGTTCCCAAAACAGCCGACTTGAGCTGACCCTCTGATGTACTCATTCCTAATCCTGTCCATCCTGGTCACTCCTAAAGTGAACCTCAGCATCCTCATCTCTACTACCTCCATCTCGGCCTCTTGTCTTTTCCTCACTGCTACAGTCTTTAACCCAGGGGTGCCCACACTTTTTTGGGTTGTGAGCTACTTATAAAATGACCAAGTCAAAACAAAATACAAAACTTAGGTCAGTAAGGCTTTCACATGACATATCTTTGCATAGTTGGAGCCAGTCCTCAAACACGGCTTGGCCAATTTTTTCTGCAGCCGGCAAGCCTTTCCTGAAGGCTTCTGCAGCTGATAACAGAGCTCTAGATCGATCCATCTGCACTCATGTTTATATATATTTTATTTACTGACCTCATGTTTATTTTTAAACTTACCATTCTTTTTATTTAAATCTTTGGTTCTTGCTTTTCAGCAAAGAAATTAGTGTTCTTCTCATGTAATAGTTCAGTAGGCAATACTGACAAAAATTTTAGGTTAGATTTCTAATTATACTTGTCTATTGTATTAATAAAGAAATTAATCAATCAAACTAACATACTTGCAAAAACATATAGTGAAGAGGGCAAACTAATTTGAATCAGTCATTTCATCTTGCTGTCATCTTGAACAATCCGTTAAATGGGTTGCAGACACTTGACCCTTCACATTAAATGCTTAGCATTCTAGATTTTTAAAGATAATCTTCTTGCAATTAGTTTGCACCATGCTGCTTTTTATTTTTTGCCAAAATTCATGACCCATACGTAGTTGTAACTACACCCTTCTAAAAATGTTACAGTGGTGTTAGTGTAATTATATCTATATAGAATCTCCTGGCTAACTGAAGGATTTATGATTTCACAGACATTTGTCATGTAATTCATTGATGTTTATCATTGTTTTGTTGCTGTTTCTCCACTTTGTTCCTCATAATTTCTTTCTAGAACATTTATTGCAGATATTTATGCAATTATTATTTATAATATTTATGTAACCATCTGAAAAACTTTGGAATAATAACATTTGATGAAAGCAAAATTAAAACAGAATAAAGAACATCCATTAAAAACAAATGTCAAAACAATGCTCCATTTTCACCACCATGCACCTTTCTTCTTCTCCCATGCAGTCCTGCACTGTCTCCCTCTAGATCACCTACATGTATTCAAATTCAAATTCAAATTTTGTCACATGCACAATCATACATGGTACAATATGCAGTGAAATGCTTACGCAGCCA
>JAEANM010016851.1:0-13142 GCA_017656035.1 Myanophis thanlyinensis
TTTGTTGTTATTATCAATAAAAAAATTTAAAAAGAAGAAAGAAAAGAAACAGGCATGGAGGCAGTGGTACCAGCACTGGCAGCAGGCAGAGTCAAGGTGGGGAACATGATACAGACCACCGGATATGCCTGCTCCATCCCACAGGGCTGGAACAGTCAGGTGGCTACTCAGTGCATCCAGCAGGCCAGACTGCATGCCTGTGTTTCTGTCTCCAGCTACTACTGCTGCCATGGGTCACTCCAGCTACAAGGTGAGGCAGGGAGTGGGGCGGCTGCTGCCAGATACCATTGACCTGCTGACTCCATCCACATGGATTGCATGTGGAGCGCGCTCCCCTCATTTTGGATATCAAATTCAAAAGCTCCCCTTGTGTACCCAAGGCACCTCAGCACCACTGTGGGCTGCTGCTATCACTGAAGCTGTCAGCAGCTAACATAGGTCCAGTAGGCTGCTGCCATCTCTGCCTAGAACACCAGGCCCACCCAGCCTGAAAGAGGCAAAGCGACCAGCTAGAAAGACTGAGTAGAGCTTGTAAAGCACTCTCAGGGCCAGCAGGCAAAAGGTGGCCACTGTAAGTGGGGAAAGCCAGATACCCATTGGCACCATGGCCAGCCAGGCCCAGCCTGGATCGTATGCCTCCCCCCATCTCACCAGGGCTGCTTGGTAAGGAGAGCTGAGCCCTGCCCTGCCCTGCCCTGCCCTGCCCTACAAGGCAGCAGCTCCAGAGTGCTTTTGGGTTGCCCAGCTGATGCAGCTCCTTCAGACTGAGCCCTGAAGGATGTGGCTCCTTCCCTGGACTGAAGCAGCCCCACTGAAGGCATCCTTGTGTCTTGCAGCCCTCCACTACCACATTTCTATTCTGAGTTCAGGATTGCAGGCAAATTCCTGGTAGGCCGGCATTCCTGGAAGACACAGCTTGGCCATTTCAAGCAGCATTGCGGGAGGCCTGGGAGGGTGAAGCTGAGGTGAGAAGAGCTGCTGACAGGAGCTCTGGACTCCTCATTCCTTGCCCTCCAGAGTGCCCAGTAACCCAGGTCTACATGATCTACAATCACAGTGAATAAATAGAATAGCAATGTCCGTGTGAAAGAAACACTTATCCTATTCTAAAATAGTCAGGAAGGTGTTTCTGTTAATCTCTCATTCTGTGCTGGTTATCTATCCTCTACCTCTAGCAAGATACTGTATACTACTGTTTCAGTTATACTGGGATTCAGCCCCCTTCTTCCCTATTATTCTGCAAACATAAACAATGAAAGCTTTGTTGCACATAGAATAATAGTTCTAGAAATCTATGCTGCACTGAGACAATTTTACATTGCAGCACTAAGAAAATGGGAGAATATCATTTAATTATGGTACTACAAACTATGAATTACAATTAAGCCTTCTACCAGTTTCCCTGATAGGAGTCCAAACCTAAGGGTCCAACTCTAATTATAACACTAGTAAAATATAAGCCTACAGACCATTTAAATTGTTCTGTACTAGTAAGTACTGTAAGTGCTCAGCAAACAGTTTGGACAAACAGAAGCCTAAGTGGAATGCCTAGAAGAGGGAATAAAACATTTTGGCAGTTCTAGGTCACCCTTTACAGTATAAACTGTCTTTTTTTCTCAGCAGCTAAGGCCACAGTGACTGAGAAGGTAAGGATGTGCTGATACTTTATTCTTTCTTGTCTTTGGTGAGGGGTTCAATCTTCCAATTTTCTTTTATGTCCTGCTGCTGAATTGGCTTGAGGTATCTGCTCATGTAAAATTCTTTTTAATATTCGTTCTGCTTTTACTTAGCACAGTGGTTTCCATCTCATTTCTGCTAAATATGGCAGGAAAGAATCCATCAATGTATTAACAGTTATCTGAAAATTCCCAATGTACTCTTAATATAAATAAATGCTTAAAAACAAAACATCCATTTTTTTCCTGCTTGATGGTAAGACAGCAAAAAAAATTTATGCCAATTTCTTCTCACTATCATTCAGATGTACGAGATCAAATCAGTTAGAACAAATGAGGCTGGTTTCTTTAAAACAAAAATACCACAAACATTATTTGATGACATCTCCATGCATATTTTGCTTAGAATATGCATTTCTGTGTTGCCATCAAAAAAGAATTTGGGCAGATGTGGATGCGAGAAAGAGTAAAGTGGAAAACAGTATCTGTGATCAGTGAAGCTTTCCTGTTTAAAGAAATTGCTCCTGAGTTTCTTCTGTTCTCAGTTCATATTGTTCAGGTACGCAGATATCCCTAGTGAGCCAGAAAAAACTGCTTAAAGTAAGTATTCTTCATAGTGTGTTATGCGCAGATATTTAAAGGCCAAAAGTCTAAATTATTGTTTTGAAAAGTATAAATGCCTTGTTTTTGTCCTGCAATAAAGCAGTATTTTGTGCACTCAAATAATTTCAATGTATATTAGGTTCTTTCTCACTTTTCATTTTTCCTTTCGTGATGTGTTTTCCCTATTCATAAAAGTACTATTTGGCCCTTTTTCATTTATGTTTAAAAATAGCAAATAGACTAAATGTATGCCTGCTCCATCCCACAGGGCTGGTGCATATACCTAATATAAATAGGTATATGTCATCCATGTAAGCATGTCATGGTTCTTCTGAGAATCAGCAGATTTTATCAGGGTGACAGGAAATTAACTATGTAGCAGACAGAGGTAATGCAAATTAAAGTGGCAAACTCTTATAAACCACAGGTTTCTGAACAGAAGGCTACCATTGTGAATATCTGGCAAAACAGTTTTAATAATGTAAGCATTGATTAGAAAATACATTCAGTGAATCTTTTGTTAGTTTCAAATCCAGTTTGAAACTAAATCAAATCATATTTATCTGCAGTATCTGGAAAGTTCTTCCTTGAGTGCTTTTGGATTGCAAGTATATCACATTATTATAGCTCTTAGTTCTGCAAGGAAAGACCGAAATTAAACTTTCTGTTTAACACTGTACATTCTATAAATGAGGAGGGAGTAGCTTTGAAGAAGTGCACTGAAGTTTGCCCACCATCCTTATCATTATCTCTTTTGCTCATTGAGAAAGCATGAGACAACATCTGTGATGGCCTCCATCTAGATTTACTTAGCCAGATTTTCATTAAAAGACTAGCTCAATAAAAGTGTTGCTTACCCTAATAAAGCTCTTTGGAGCTTTGCAAATTTGCATTTAATACTCCTTAATGTCATTATGGCATTAATAATCTGTGCCTAAAGACCAATAAAAACTCTACATTTTCACTTTAATGGAGAAAAGTCCATAAACTCATGCTTTTCTTGTGACTCAGCTTTTACAGTGTCATAAAAAAAGCCATAGTCAAGGCTACTCACATGCTAGATAAGATCTGCCAGTAGTGATTTGCAGTAGTTTAACAGGATTGTGTTTGCACAATGAACAGAAGCCTTTTACAACTAATAAATAAATCAACAGGTCTTAGAAAATCAAAACCAAATAGAATACATAACAGTAGTTGGATTCTGAAAATGTGTTCTTTATTGTGATTACTAATACTAAGCTACACGCAGGTGCAATATTGATATTAAGGAGTATTTGTATTTTCTTGTCTCACGTTCAGTGGAGCTTTTTGCATAAGATTTTCAAGGAAAATTTTGCCACAGCTGTGCTTTGTATTTCTTTTGCAGAAAAAGCCACTTTTATCATCAAATTAGTATTCAGTTTATTTAATGTGACATATGTAGATAAATAGCTATAAGTGTAGCTACAGACAACAGATATCTTTATTGTGTAGACTGTGGAAGGGTAAGCTGTCTAGTAAAATTGCAGGCACTACACTCCCTTCTTTTCTTCCCATTTGAGCCTTCTCCCAGGCATCAGCAGGTCAGAGCTGTCAATAAAGCTACAACCTTGACAAAAGCATTGGGGAGATGAAAAGAGAATATATGTTTTGGGCAAATCAAACTAGCAGAGTATAGCAGCAGAACAAAATAGTGTCTTTCCTTCAGAAAAAGTGGACAGTTCAATAGAGAGGAAAAGAAGTATAGCAGCATAGCATGGCAAAGCACAACATAGAAAAAGTATAAGATTTCTATATGCTGGCCATTAATAGAAAAAGAAAACATCTCAAACAAAGGGGTCTTAGAAAAAGTTTAAGAAAGAAACATTATACATACTAGTAATACTATAGAGCAGTGATGGCAAACCTTTAAGAGACTGAGTGTCCAAACTGCAAGTCTCTCATTCTCTTTTTTTTTTATTTATTATTATTTACATTAAAAAAGATGCAATTAAATCCTCACCATGACATACATATTATATATCTATTTACATTTTTTATCATTTGTACGTGTGTGTGTGTTTGATCAATCCATTGATATACATTATTCCAGACCACGTAATTCACTTTTTCATCCTTTCCCTTCAATTTGAGCGTTAATCTCTCTATTTCTGCACATTTGAGGATTTTGTCTATGATCATCTCCCTTGTTGGTCCATATTCCTGTTTCCATTGTTGGGCATAAATGATTCTATCCGCTGTTATAATGTGTATAATTATGATAAGTCTCTCATTCTCATGCATGTATGTGCGCGCTCAGCAAAAAGCTGAATACCAGTTGGCCGGTATACTTCTGTTTCCCTGCAAATGGAAATGGAGAGAATGCAACAGAGAAATGTAGTGGAGATGAGCTGGGGCAATGGCACATGTGCCCACAGAGAGAGCTCTGAATGCCATAGGTTTGCTACCACTGCTATAGAGCATAGTGTACAGGTAATTGTAGTGGAATAATAGGTAATAGTAATTGAATGTATAAAGTGTAATATATTTAATAGTACTAATATAACCAGTTCCCAACCTTTCCGGCTTTGCAGACTGGTGGCAGCAGTAGTGGAGGGGAGGGGATGGTTTCATGTGACTTGTTCCATTTGTGCAAGTAATGGGAGCATGTGCCAGCTGTTCACACAAATGGAGCTTCCCATAAGTTCTCTCCTGCCACTCCCACAGCCAAGTTCCAGGCCACAGCCTGGAGATTGGGGACCTCTGTTATAGACTATAGCATAAGCATTATCATAGTAATAGTATTTGAAAAACAATAGTATACTGTAAGAGTAATTATCATGGTAATAGTACAGAGCAACAATAGAACAGAATACAGGAAATATTCACATATTGCTTTTATATCTTTGTTTTTACAAAATTATACGTCTCCCCAATCCTTTTAGGGAAGTATAAAGAAACCACTTGTCCATGATACATTGCTTTTGTGTCTCTCTTGTGTCTAGGTCAACATAACCGGTGACACCGGCACACATGTAAACATGTAAAATGTTATATCTGGTTCATCAAAAAAAACAACACAAGAAATTAGCTATATATGTTGGTATAAAGTTTCAGAAGTTGGGAATTGTCATGAACATTTTATTGTTTCTACAAATAAACATTGATAATACTAGTAAAGCTTGTGAATCCATTTTTTCAATATAATAAATAATATATTGATATAACCTATAGAAGAAGACATCTTAAGAATGGAGTACTGAGTCCAAATTATAAAAATAAAAATAAAAACCCTCACTAGCATCTCATTAGTAATCTGAAATCAGTAGCTTGGGGAAAAAATTCATTACAGCAGTAAAAAAACACCTAGGAAGTTAAATTGTAGTTACAGTGGACAGAAACTCCAGCAAATATATTAGCTCAATTATAAAATATCCTACAATGATTGTGACATGATTGTTACACTAAAAATAATAATAACATAGTAAAGAAGAATCATTACCCAAAAGGAGATAGGTCCCTTGAGAAATTTTTGGCACTAAGTTGCAAAGTAGCTTATTAAATTCATAAAATATTAATGTATTTGGCAGGCTGCTTGGGTTCATATAAGACAAGTATAGTGGGAAGATATTGTAAAAATACTATAAAGCAGGGGTATCCAGCCATGACAACTAAGATTTGTGGACTTGAATTCCCAGAATTCCACAGCCACTATGACTGGCTAGGGAATTCTGGGAGTTGAAATCCACTGGTCAAAAATTGACAATGTTGGACACCCTGCTGTAAAGTTTTATGAATAGTATTAATTAACTTCTGTCTGGTCCCTGATTCATGGCTCATTGTTTAAAATAACAGAGTTTGGAACTGAATCAGCATATCAGTATATTTCACTAAGTATATCCTTCTTTCTTGTCACCTTACTGAATATGAATTATTTATACATATTTAAAACAGCTTATATTTTTTAATATCCAAGCACTCATATTGCAATGTTGTTCATGTAAATCTAGAAATGCTATGCAGAAAGAACAATCATAAACCAGCTGAAAATATCAAAGTAGCATAAGATGAGTCAAAACAAATAAAAATGGCAGATCCTAAGCAGAAGTTGTAAGATGTTTCAATCTAGGGATGCAAGTAGAAAATGGACCAAACATCAGGGCAATAACTGGTCATGTTCAGGAAATATAGTACTTAGCATTAGCGCTTAGACTTATATACCACTTCACAGTGCTTTACAGCTCTCTCTAAGCAGTTTACAGAATCACCATATTGTTCCCAACAATCTGGGTCCTCATTTTACCTACCTTGGAAGGAGGGAAACCTGAGTCAACCTTGAGCCAGTCAGGATTGATTTATTAATTATTTTCCAGACTTTATTATTTTATAAATAAGTTAAGGCAGTGAATATACATAATACTCCTTCCTCCTCCTATTTTACACACAATAACAATACTGTGGAGAGGGGCTAAGAGAGAATGATGGGCCCAAATTTACCCAGCTAACTTTCATACCCATGGCAGGACTAAAACTCACAATCTTCTGACTTCTATACCAGCACCTTAAGCACTATACCAAATTATCTTTCATAAGACTTGGCGATTTTTTTAAAAAATGCAATCAATCTTTATTGCAGGTACAAGATTTCTATTGGCACAATAGAAATGGTTGAGTGATTCTCTAAATCAGTGTTTGTCAATCTCAGCAACTTTAAGATGAAGAATTTTGGGAGCTGAAGTCTTCATATCTTAAAATTGCTGAGATTGAGAAACACTGCTCTAAATCACTCATGTTGAATCCTTGTGGAATGTGCTTTGAGATCGAATAATAGCCATTCCCTTTCCTATTTGTGGCTTTGCCTTGCAACCCTCCAAGCATCTAGGTGGCATCAATATGCCTTGAAAAAAATTAGTTGGGAAGAAATATAAGAAATAATAATGGGACATAAATTATGATGGAGAAATTATTTACTTTTCTAATATAGAAAATTCAAGTAATACTTTAATGCAATGAAAAAGAATAATTCAACAATGCATTATACTGTATACTATACAAGGCTTTTTTCCTGACATATTACGGCACAGTAAATATTCAAAGGCAGTGCAATCTCTGAGCTCTAGATAGATATTGGGATGATTACCTGTTTGTGAATGTACATAAAACTTAACTAATGATTTTACATCCTAAGCTACTAAATTAACCCATCTGTTCCACAATGACATTTTTTTTCTGTTCCTATCTCACACAATGGAAGTGTGTGAACTAAAACTTTAGTGTGAACTAAAAATAAAAAGTTCCATATTTTCAGTTTTCTTCCATGCAGAGGCCAGTATAACAGTAAGATAAATTTGGAAATAATAGAAAATAAAACACCCATTGTCTTTCAAATCAAAAATTCCTGAGAATGAATGTATTCCATTGAGCAGCAGAATTTTTATAGCGAAAATTCTTTATTGTATGTTTTCTTTGTACCATAAAATGTCCCATACTTCAAGTACTCCGTGTGTGTGTGTGTGTGTGTTCTTGAAAATCAGCAGTGTATCTTTTCTTTCAAGTCCTGAGTTTCTTTCTCACTTCCAAAATACTCTTAACTTAAATTGCAGATTTGAAATGTCCCATGATGACCATAATGATTATTTTGATTTTGCAGATTGTTGATGAATGGAAAACTAGTTGCTCAAGTCTTTTAAAGCACCACAGATATGGAGATTTTATGCAATGGTGTTCTCTATTCTTTTACTCAGTTGCAGAGAAAAATGAGACTGTGTCCAACCTTTTATTTCCCCAAATCTCCACAGGTACACTGATATACTACATAACACATTCACAAGCACTCTTGAGTGTGAAAGTAAACAAGGTCAGACATTTAATTTTGCAAGCTACTAAGATTGCTGGACAAGCAGGCACAAAAACAGTCAGGGAAGTGATTGAAGAAACAGGCCCTTCATCAGACAACAAGAGTGCTGATTTACCACCAATTTATCAAGTACTTAGAAGGCAAGGGCAGAAGCAAACAATAGCCAACAACTTAATAGCCAAGCATCAACATTCCAATCAACATTTAAAAAGCCACATACAATAGGCACCATATACATACCATACACAGAACAGCCTGAAGCACATACTCCACCAAAGAGAAGTTCCCTGAAGATGGGCTCCAATATAAGTCCAAACGTTCAGAAAACAAAACTACTGGTCCTGGTGACTGACCCAGATTGAATCCTATGAGAAGGTATAAGACTAGAATAGAAAATCAGTTCCCCCTCCTCTGCGATTAAAGCAAATGTATGAGCTTCACAGGTCAAAACAACTGCCAAATATGCAGGACTTAATTAAAATTGATCTTTATTAAAAATACAATAAAGATAAGGGTTGCAGAATTCATTAACATATTCATTATTAACAAATGATAACATGTTTTCACAATATTTTAATAGGAGCTGCAGTTAATATTTGTTTGGCAACAAACAATTTCCTCCCAAAACATTTACTTCCATAGCAATCCTTTAATACTTAAGAATACTTACAAATGTCATCAAACTACAGTTCTAAATACCCTTCACTGTTCATGAATTTGCCAAGAGTTACAAATTAAAATATCTTAGGACAAAAGTTCTTCACCCCTGCTTTACAAACTATATAGATTCACTTAACAGTAATTGGATAATCACAAAATCATCATATGTTGTCACTTTTGTTCACTAGATACCAACATGAAATAAATGTTACAAAATTGGAGTGATTTTAGGGACACATATTAGAAGCAGTCACCTGCATGATTTCTGTTGGAAATGGCTGAGAGATTACACAAGTAAAATTAATTATCAAAGCTAATAAAGTTTGCAGCTTTCAATAATATAAGTGGAGCAAAAACTATTGCATTTCTGATGCTTTTACATCCATGATAATCCAGAATGTTCAAGGGTTGTAGTAGTTTAAATGTATAATTTTAATATTCACACTTGGGTAATTCTGAAATAAAGGTACATTTGCTTACCCTAGAGCACGGGTTTTAAAAATTATATTTCTTTTTTTAGTTTCCAGTTCAACAAAACTACCAGAAATATTGCAAACCATTTTATGACAAAATCTTATGCATAGCCATAGGATGCTAGTTAAGGATGAACAGAATGTGCATACTTTTCAGACAACACTCCAGACAATGTATTTGTAATTCAAATTTGGCTCACAATGCATGCATTTACATTTTATAATGACTTTCACAACCTAAAAAAAACCTTGGAGGAAGCAGATTTTACCCAGTTACTGAAACGTAGAAAAGATAGAGTCAGTAGCCTCATATTAAATACAACTTCTATTTTCAACTTCATCATTTACAATGAAAAATAGTGACAGTGAGATTATGCTTGAGGCATTTTATGAAATGAAGAACACTTTCCTCCTTCCCCCCTCCCTGCATCTATCTCCCCCTGTGCCCAATCTTGAAGCTGAAATTTTATTATAGTCTAAAATGCAAGGGACAGCGCTAGGAAGGCAGTAGCAATTGCATGTATTTTAATACGAAATTGACCTAAACTCATTAAAAAAGTGAAGATGTTTTTTAAAAATCTAAAGGAAGCCCAAAAGGTATTTAGAGTTTATAGAATTGTCTTTGATTCGTGACTTACATTTCTAAATCTCCCTTCTTAACAAGAACAGGTAGAACTTAAAAGTCCATAAACCTGCTCCAATCACATCTGAATATTTTTAAAAAATTCTTTCCTCATTATTGATTGAAATTGTTATAGCTGATTGCACAATGAACCATATGTTTAGCCTTGGTTCTTCATTTCTATCCACCCATCAAGTTCTTTCCAAGGACCAGGGACAGGCAGATGTTGGCTCTCCTGATGAGCTATCCAGTATGGCTGAATCTCTGGCACACCTCTCATCTTTCTCAGAGTACACAAGCCTACAACATTAAAATGGTGCATCACTACCATTGTTATGTGTGTAGGGGAAGGATTTACAATAAGAGTACCCATCTGTGACTGGTGGAAAGTTAATTATTCAACTCATGACAAAAAATCTTAGAATTATTAAGATAGTTTCTAAGAATATAGGCAATTCCAAGCAGGGTGGCTTTCTTTGTTTGTTTGTTATGAAATTAGTTTGTTCTGTTTAAAAAATTCAATGCTTGTAGGAAATATTTTAAGGAAGACCTTTATGCATCCAAGGACTCTAATTATAGTTGATATAACAACAGATTTCTTTTTCCATAAGCTTCAACTTTGATCTTCCTGATATTTCATTTTTTTTTCAATTGCTTTTCCTCAATCTTAGTATTGCCCAGAACAGCAAGGTCAATGAATCAGACTTCCTTATTTTCAATAACTATTATATCAGGCATGTTATGAATAGGACACCTGTATGTTTGTATCTTAAAGACTAATGAGATCTTAACCTGTTCATGTTGAGTTTTACAAACAGTATAACACTATTTTACCATATTCAAGGAACTGGAATCATATTTGTCTCTCCAGATCAGCTGTAATAAAATAGATATATATGAGTACTTCACCAAATAGGCAGTCTATATTAATAATAAGAAAGACCAAAATGGCTGGTTAGTGGATATTATAATACCTTGAGAGTGCAGAAGAGAAGAGAAAGAACTGGAGAAAATAATAAAATATAAAGTCCTGCAAATAGAAGTAGAAACATGATTGGAAATAGAAAGTGGATAGTACCAATAGTAATAGGTATCTTGGTGTAATTTCTGGAAAAACTTCTGGAAAAACACTTTAACATAATCAGTATTAACAAAATCACAATTAATTGTAAAAAGTAGTTTTACTTGGAATATCTTACATCCTGCAATGATACTTTTAATAACTTTGAACAACATCTGCCTATCCCAGGTCCTTGGGAAAGATTTCAAGATGCATAAAAATGCCCCAACCTTTCTAAAGAGTCTGGATTCTGACTGACTGACTGGCTGACAAACCATAATAACAAAACAATAACCAATACAAATAAAAAAGAACAAAAACATATAACCCCACTAAAAGTATTATTAAATGCATACTAACACAGATGGACAAATGCAATCAATATATCACATTTAATGGAATCACTGAAAAGGTTCTCCAGTACAAACAGGGTGGTCTTCAAAGCAGTCAGAAGGACCAGACCAATCTATGCTACAGGGGGATGATGTTCCTAAAGATGGGCACCATGTTGAAAAGGGCCTCTTTCTCGGTCTCATTGCATACAATATTGCAAATTGTAAGATGATTCTGTCATATGGTTGGGTGGTAAAATAATAATGTCCTCATTATTTTATTGCAATTTCAAACCCACAAAAATATTAATGTGAGTCTTAACAGTTATAAGAGCTAAAATAATTGCTTTCAAAGTGGAAGCAATGTCAGCCAATATAGAATTAATGAACTCATTATAGATTGATAGTTTTCATAACCAAGTTTGAATAGATACCTCTACAGTTATTTCAATTTTAATAAATAAATGTAATCCAATAATGTAAGTCAGTTTCAAAGTTTATCAATCTGTAATACATTAATTTCATTAACCGCATATTAATTAATCAGCAACTTCAAAGGTTTATGATGCATTTTACATGGGAAAATGTATGGTATAATTGGAGGGAAGAGTAAGATACAGATTCCTAACTCATCCCCCTGTAATTATCTTTCTTATCACAATCTTGAGAGAGCAATTAACTTTTGCATCTTATATTTTCCAAACATATGCTACTTAAATACAGTTTCTACACAATAAGGGCCTTGATATTTGAATGGTTGCATAGAAAGTTACTTTTCAAATCTTACAGTAATTTGAGAGATAGAATTAATTTGTTTGTAAAAATATTGAATACTGATCTTGGGTCTCAAAATATTGAGAGTGATTCATAGCCATCCCATGCAGACTATTGTATGCTGTTAACTATACTGCTTATTATCTAAAATATTATTTCTTTGTTGATTCCTATTTCTATCTTAATTGCTATTTCCCCTTCTTTTTCCCCTTTCCATGTTACTTCTCCCTGTATGCTTCATTAATACTTTTTACATTTTGATTGTTTTTCCCTTCAATATTGTTAATGTATGTAATGGTTATTTGTTCTTTTAACTAATTCGTTTTTAATAGTGATTTATTAAAATTACTATGATAAAAGCTAATATAGACAAATGAAAGAATAAAAAAGAAAGAGAACACAAAATAGAAAGAAATAGAAAAGGAAAAAAGTGAATTATAGTAAAGAAAAAGAAAAGAAATATATTAAGAAACGACTTCCACCTTTAATTCAACGAGTATAAACAATTTTAGTACCTTATTACTTTCTTGTAAAATGCAACAAATTATCTCTTCTTCCAAGCACATCTCTTATCTATAAAGAAATCCTTAATACTTTGTCATTTTAGTTCTCATCAGTAAAAGTCCATTAAAAATTACCAGAGATAACAACATATCTATTTTAATCTTGACAAAACCAACTTTATATTCTGTCTTTTTATTTTTTATAATCTTGATCTTTAGTCCCTTTGAGTAATATCCCAGAACTTGATTTCATGTTTTCTTTATCCCTTTTCATAAAATTCTTCAAAGCTATAACAAGCCTCAATTATAAAACCAATATAGGAAAATTATCCAGATCACTTTTCTGGTTTGTTATTTGTACATTTCTTTTAATTATTAAGACATTCACCAGGTTTTTTTATACATTCAATGTAGTATGTTTTTTATAGCTTGTCATTTTTAAATCCACTTTTATATCAGTCTGTCTTTTATGGTAAAACTTATTATTTTACCATAACTCCTTTATGGGTTCATTGTTCAAAAATATCTTTAATATGTCCACTGCTAAAATATTTTGCTTAATGCTATATTAATAAGTCAAATTGAACCATTTTCTCACTTAATTGTATTATTTATTTATTTATT
>JAEANM010016852.1:0-13141 GCA_017656035.1 Myanophis thanlyinensis
GAATGGCTGCGTAAGCATTTCACTGCATATTGTACCATGTATGATTGTGCACGTGACAAATAAAATTTGAATTTGAAATTTGAAACATCCTGGTGGTGTTTCTAGCCTAATCTTTATTGCCCTGCTTACAGAAACCACCCACCCGGTCACATGACCCTCCCGGCCACGCCCACCAAGCCACGCCCACCGAACCGCTAGTAAAAAAATTTGTGATGGAACATCCATAACTTTTGTAGGCAACACGTTCCACAGCTGAAGAATTCTCACCGTCAGGAAATATCTCCTTGGTTCTAGGTTAGATCTCTCTTCATTGATCTTCCACCCATTACAGGTTGTCCTCCATTTACAACCATAGCTGATCCTAATTTTTCCGTCGCTAAGTGAGATGATTGTTCAGTGAGTTTTGCTCCCGTTTTGCAACCTCGTTTTTGTCATAGTTGTTATATGAAATCACCGCAGGTGTTCAGTTGATAACAAGGTTGTTAAATGAATCCAGCTTTCCTGTGGACTTTGCTCATCATGTCACAAAAGGGGATCATGTGGCCCTGGGATACTGCCACCATCATAAATACGTACCTGTTGCCAAGCCTCTGAATTTTGATCATGTGACCACGGGGATGCTGCAGGGGTCTTAAGTGTGAAAGCTGGTCACTTTTCAGTGTCGTAAGTTTGAATGTATTCTGACCCAGGCTTAACAGAATCATGAAACAAGCTTTTGGTCCTGAAAAAAACCCTTTTTATTTGGTTACTGTGAATTCTTCTCATTCACATCCGGCAGTAAACTGTTCAAAGGTTTTATTACCAAAACAGACCTTATCAATCCTTGGATAGTTGCCAGGTTGAGTTTCCATGTGAAATACTTGGCAAGGAGCCTCTGTGAGGTACCAACTCAGATAAGCAAATCTTCATAATAATAAGTGAACTAATTGTCTCCTACAAATACCACTCTCCTTTTGCTCCTATTTATTCCCTATGGGAGGGCCATTCAGTGTACACTTGTGCCTTTATTTCCAAGTCGACCCCTGTTCTTTAGTTGTTCCCTTCTCCTGGCAGCTCTGCGCATATGCACATCTGAAACAGGCTCTAGCTGTTCTTCCCCACTGATCTCCGACTCCGATAACTGTCGGATGGCCCTGATCCCATCTCGGTCTCCGACGCAGAGCCCCCATCAGAGCCTTCCCCCGACTCCAGGACTGGCCCAAGGTCCTCCCCAACCACCTAACTGTCCGAGTCTGCCCACAGCTCTGCTGGCAGCTGGTGGGCCACAATAGAATGGCCAGTAAATGTAAGTAGAGAACTACTTATACATCTTGTCATGCTCCCAGCCCACAAAACTCTTTTCTGTGTGATTCTTGCGTATTGGAAGACTGCTATCATTCACCCCTAGTCTTTCTCTTCGTTAGACCAGACATATTCAATTCCTGCAATCGTTCTTCACATAGTTTAGCCTCCAAATAATCTTGGTTGCTCTTCCTTGCATCCGTGGCAAAGTGAGAACCAAAACACGGTGTCCCTAATCTTAAATTCAACACCTGCACCTTTCTTATCACCCAGCCCTAGGAAGAAAAAAAAAAATCGTAATTTTTATCTTGGACTCCTACAGCCGGAGGAGGAAAGACAAAGCTTAAGAAATGTTCCTTGTGGTATTGGACACAACAATGAAACTAGACCCATCATTTGTGATATTTCCCTGTGTGTCTGGCTTCACCATTGACGTTGCTTGTCAGGCGTTTCTAAAAGGAGATCCCAGACCCAGTGGCCGTCATAAATACGAACCCATTGTCAAGGGTCTGAATTTTGATCACATGATCCCAGGGATGCTGGATATAAGTGTTTCAAAAAATGGTCAAAAGTATCTTTTTTTCAGTGCCGTTGTAACTTCGAAACGGCCACAAAACATTCTTCCTCATGTTTTCCCTCATAGCAACCATTCTCTGAGGTAATTTGGGCTGAAGAAAAAAACCCACCAGGATTGGGATAAATCGGTCCCGCCATTTTTCATCCCCAATGGAGGATTAAAAATTCTGTTTCTAATCCAACGCCTAGTCTACCACTATCCCAAACTATTTATGAACAATGACAACATGGTAAGAACATTTGTGGGGGGACAAGAATTTATTGTCAAAGTAAGCAGGTTCACACAAGCATATTTGATCACATTTTTAATGCTGAGCAAATTTCATCAATCGTCAGTGATTTCAGTATTCGGGAGGAATCCTGTTACAAGTATTTATTTCCACACTGCGTTTTTAAAATTTACTGGTTTTGGACTTTGGCAAGGAAAGAAGCACAAACAAAATGGAGCTGAATAAAAGGTTTTTGGAAAAAGCGGCGCTTTGTTTATGCTTGCCAGTCGTATTCTCAAAACAATAGAAGGCTTTGAAGGATGATAACAATTCACAGTCACAGCACAAACGCAAACCAACGTTTTTGGGCAGCAGCGGCACGATAAATGTTAGGCATTTTTCAGACTAGAAACTCGAAAAGGCACGGTTCGATGGGTAATTTCAAACCAAGGTTTCCATGTTTGCAAGTTAAACGTGTGTGTAAGCATTCGGCAAAATCTGGGCTGTTCTCAAAATAGTGCTTGAGCAGCAACTTAAAGTTGGAAGGCTCATCTCACATCCTACAAGTTCGACAGCTTTGAAGGCACCTGGCCACATCCATGGGGTGAGAACTTCGCTCAAAAGGGATATAGTTTGAATAGTCCTTGGCCCATTAAGGCTGCGGGGTTCAAAACTCAGAATTCCACCACAATTACTACCGGGTGTACGGGTTGTACGTGAAACTTTAAAAATCTGGTTGTGCCAGTATTCCTATTTTAAAAACCAGCCGTGCTGTAGGAACGTGTGTTCAAAGAAACGGTTGTGATAAATTCTAAAAATGCCTTTCAGCCCGCCTTTTAATGTAGGCTTTTGTGTCTGGTTAAACACGGGTACAAAATGGTACAAAATGGTGGCTCTTGCGTGAAGTCTCTGGATCGTCTTCACAGCTAACCCAAAATGCAGATTTCAGCAGGATTGGGGCATGCCAGGAAATGCTTTCAATTCGTGTATAAATCCGGCACCCAGTTATGAATACAAAGCTGTCCTTTGGAGTAGCCTTGGGTTTGTTTTTTTTTAAATCCCAGCGTCTTCACACACAAATCTTTTTGTTTCTCTCTTGATTAGTTAATGAGTGGGAGAGGATTTAAGGATTTTACAATTCTTATCACCACCACACATACCTGCATCAGGTAACGTCTCATCAGCACTGATCTGCATATAGTCAGTTTGCATATTAGTGGTTGGGCTAAAATTTACAGTCAGCTTTACATGCAACCAGGCTCCACCAAGCTCTGAACTCATGCTGTTAAAGGTGTCTAGATGGGAATAAATTCTTAGCAGTTATTTTATACCGTTCCAGAGGCAAACAGAACAATTATACAAAGGTTTGTTTCATAGAAGAATCCCTGTTTACTTAAAAGTTATCTGCAGCTCAGTTAATGCAGTTATTTTCATTCGTCAAAAAATCATGTCACAAAATCGGTATGCAAAGTTGTTGGGTTTTTTTTTTTTTTTGAGAGGTGGTTAGAATTAAACACGCCTGACATCTCCAAAAGCCTGTTTAATGTTGGGTTTACCCCACCCGCCCAAAAAATCATCACTCTTATATATTCCCCCCACACACACACACACAGTTATGGTTAATAAGAATTTTTCCTGCTGCTATTCAAATCCGTCATCGTTAATATTTAAGTCTCGTGATTCTCCGTGGTTCAAGACAAAGAAATCTTCCGTTTGCAATCCGTATCTGTCGAGAGCTTCCTTCAGTTTGACAGGTGGATCTAAGTAGTACTGTGAAGAAAAACAGGAAATGCCAGATTAGACGTGAATTATGTTATGCGTTGGGTGCAGTAAGTGCGAACTGAATCAAATTAGATGTCTAGGGAGATTTTCAATCATCCGCAACACGGTTGTCCCAAAAGGGCTTTTTTCAAGAAGCAACTGGACTGCCTGGTTTTGCTTTGAAGATGTTTTGCTTCTCATCCAAGAAGCTTCCTCAAGCTCTGACGGGATGGATTTATATTCCTTGCGGACAGCTGGTCATGTGCATCCTTTTAGAGGGTCGTTGAGGCCACCTGAAGCTCTGTCTCTGTCCTCAGGGTCATGGGTATGGAGCCGCCTTGGAACTGCTGAAAGGATTGTATTGTAGATTAGAGATGGATGATGTCCAATCCCTCCCACCTCTGTTGAGAGAGGGCTGGTCAATTTTGACCTAAATGGCCACTTTGACCGCTCCTTCAAACCAGCAGTCTTCTCTGTCCAGAATGTAGACTTTGCTGTCTTTGTCTTTTAAATGCCGATGGACTGCCGAATCTTACACTGGTGGATTTGTTCTCTGTTGTGCCATGTGTTTACGAAGACATTTTGCTTCTCATCCAAGAAGCTTCCTCAGTTCTGATTTCGGGAAGAATTTGTGACTGAACTGAAGCAGTTCCTTGGATGAGAAGCAAAGGAAAAAAAAAAAAACCAATAGAAAGTCCAGTTGCCGCTTGCAAAACACACTTTTGGGGAAAAACCCGTGAAACTCCACAGACATTTAACCGGATTTCAAGTTCATAGCCCAGTTGCTTTTTTGAAAAAAAAAAAAAAAAAAAGCAGATTTGGAATTCAAATCAAGTTTAAGATTTCCTGTGAAGCATCTAGCCTGCTACCAGGTTTTAAGGTAGTGCTCTGCCATGTAACCGTCTACGGTGATTGGTACAATATTGTAAACTACAAATTGGCCGGCCTATTTAAGAACGTCTTTGGCTGTGAGAACGCCATCAAATGTTAAAATTAAGCAGGAGAATGCCATCAAATGTTAAAATTAAGCAGGAAACTACCATGAATTCTCAACCTTTGGGTTAGATTGGAACATCAAATAAATAAATAAATAAATAAATCCCCAAAAGTAGAGTCAAGGATGTCACTTCACTACACTTCAGTAAGACCTGACTTAGAATCCTGCATCCAGTTTCGGTCACCAGATTATGGAAAAGATGTTGAGACCCTGGAAAGAGCGCAGAGAAGAGCAACAAGGACGATTGGAGGCTAAAACATATGAAGAATTGTGGATTCTGGAATTGTGCATCTCTAGTGAAAATAAGGATTAAGGATGACATGATAGCAATATTCCAATATCTCATGGGGTTGCCCCAAAGAAGAGGGAATCAAGCTATTCTCCAAAGCCCCTGAAGGCAGGACGAGAACCAATGGATGGAAACTAATCAAAGAGAGAAGCAACCTAGAAGTAAGGAGGAATCTCCAGACAGTTAGAAGAATTTATCAGTGGGACAACTTGCCTCCAGAAGCTGTGAATGCTCCAACACTGGAGGCTTTTAAGAAGAGGCTGGACAGCCATATGTCCAGAATGGCATAAGGTCTCCTGTACCATTTTTCTACTCCCAACCCCTTGCCAAAGCAGGAGACCTTATACTGTATTTCAGACGAATGTGTTCTCAATACACTGCATGATATCCGTGAGAAAATGTCCATTAACTGTAATAATCTAGACCAGTGGTGGCGAAACTTTTACTTACCGAGTGCTGAAAAGTACATGCTTTGCATGTGGCCATCCGCACTTGCGTGCGGCTCCTCCTCCACGTGCTGCATGTGCAATCGTACCATGTGCGCATGCATGCAGCTTCTGCATGTGCAATGCACGCATGCTGTGTACAGGCACTCACACACATGAGCCATCGCGTGTGCATGCTCAGGAGAGCTCTGAAGACCAGCTCCTGCTGCAATCGCGCACATGCACAGCGGAGGCCCAAAGACCAGCTGGGTCTCTGCAATCACGAATGCATGCATGCGCAATCGCATGTGCATGCTCAGCTGGAGGTAAGTTGGCCGACAGCTTGTGTGCCCAGCAAGATGGCTCTGCGTGCCACCTGTGGCACCCGTGCCATAGGTTCACCATCACAGATCTAGAAGGTTAGAGCTGGCCATTGTAATTATTGCTGACTCTGTCACGACCTTAGTTGTCTAGAGACTTAATTTTTGTACATACTCAATTCAGTGGTGGGGCTGCACAGAATTTAACCACTGGTTCTTGTGAGCGCACGCTCCAAGTCTTTTTTGTATTTTTGCATTTTGTGCTATAAACTAATTTTGTTTAAAAAAGAAAAAAGAACCCGAAGAATTCATCTAATCGTATATATCCTTCCATGTTAAGCCAAACATCTGCAAGCCATGCCAATTATGAGTTGTACATACCTCGTTGGTTAAAGCAAAGGTTCCCCAATGAATCCCGATGGACTTCTTTGCCTGCACATCAATATGCATGCGTACAGCGTCTTCGGGGTCCACATGCTGGTACTTCATAAACCACCTACCCCACCCCACCCCCCAAAAAAAAAAAATTAAAAAAGCACATGAGTTTCCTTGAAGATTACCTTGACAAATTTTGTTTTCCTAATTTGTAGTTTTACACAATGGGTGCTTTAATTACAACTTTTATTTTCTGGCCGAGGTAAATCTCCCAGGTGTCCTTTTTCGTTTTGTACTTCTACTGGTTTTCCTGGCTACTCCCACGCAGATAAGAATAGTTGCCTCTCAGCTAAATGTAAATTTTTGCCAAACACCCCATAGATTACATCCAGTTCCTCTCTACTGTCTTGCTGTCACCCTTCCATCATTAAGTAGTCTTACTCTCCTGCCTCTTTTTAATTCAGCCTTTGCCAACTCGGCAAGTTCAAAACAGGTTTGGGACAGTTTGCGCCCAGAATTAAGCAGTCTCCATCTGTCTAAAGGAGAAAACTACTTTTGATTCTGGATTTTCGTCATAAGGACTTGGATGCTCCCCATATACTAGATAGTTGGCTGTAGAAGAGCAGGCTAAGCTGGAAGGCGGAGTTAAACAAATCATCAGTTTAGAATCGTTGCGTTGCTACAAAGAGACCCAAGTCCAGCCCCACTGCCCCCTTCCTGTGAATTTAATTGGATCTTATTTAGCACCAATTCAGCTTTGACCATTAGTTGACCAGATTGTTCTGCATAGGTAATCCTGGAGTTACAACCACAACAGAGCCCGACGTTTCTGTTGCTAAGTGAAACATCTCTAAAAAGTGAGTTTGCCCCATTTTACGACTCGTGTTAAGTGAATCATTGCATTTGCTAGGTTAGGGGCACAGTTGTTTTAAACGAATCTGGCTTCCCCGTTGACCGTGCTTGTCAGAAGGTTGTAAAAGCGGATCACATGGCACGGCGACCGTCATGAATGGGAACCCGTTGCCAAGCGTCTGAATTTTGATCACGTGACCATGGGGAGGCTGCGACGGTCGTAACTGTGAAAAATGGTCCTAAGTCACTTGTTACAGTGCCACTGTAACTTTGAACAGTCACTAAATGAACGTAAGTTGTAAGTTGAGGACTATCTGGATAGGTAGCTGAATTGAATAAACTCTTCTGTGTTTTGGATTCAACAAATGTTCCTGGTTATTTGATCTTAATTGACTGTTCTTTTACACCGGCCATGAAGGTAGTTCTCAACTTACAACGATTCTTTAGTGACCGTTACAATGAACACTCAAAAAAAGTGCCTGGCGACCGTTTTTCACACATATGACCACTGCAGCCTCCCCGTGCTTAGCAATTGCCGTGTATTTGTGTTGATTACACCAACCCGGGAGTGATGTGATCATCATTTGTGACTTTCCATCCGGCTTCCGACAAGCAAAGTCAATGGGGGAAGCCGGATTCGCTTACCCACCGCACGCAACTCATTAAAGGATGGTGCAATTCACTTAACAACTGTGACACAAAGGTCGTAAAACGGGGCACAACTCACTTAACCATTGTCTCCCCTAGCAGTGGCAATTTGGGTCTCAATTGTGGTCGTATGTCGATGATCAGTAGGCTGATAGTCCCAAATGTGCTTTTTTGAGGTGGCATCTGAACTTCTTGTTTCTTCTTTGAAGACGTTTCGCTTCTCATCCATTCGCTTCTCATCCATTCTTCAGCTCTGACAGGATAAGTGGGGAACGGAAGGATTTATACTCCTTGCAGAATATAATTCCCCTTCCAAATTTTTCCCAACCCCCTCCCCCCCCGCAAGAAAGTCCATTTTCCTCCTCAAAAAAGCACCTTTGGGACCATCGGTGACCGGTCTGACAGAAAATCTCCACAGACTTTCAGCAGGCCGAAACGTTGGCCTGCACGCTTTCGTGGGCCCCACCTTGGTTCGTACGCTCCGATGGGAATGGCCGCCAGATCGAAAGGCCCAAACCGTTTCCCTATCTCCTCAAAGGCAACGCAATAACCGGTATCTCCGGCGAAGAAGAACCGGTTCCAGGGACCCAGAACCGACCAGCTTCCCCACAGAACCTTGTTTTCGTCCATGACGGTCCTTTTGCACCAATGTTGAGAAGGAGTGAAAACAAAGGTGACGGCGTCGTGACCGGGGATGCAGTTTTCTCCCCACCAGTCCAGCTCGATGACGTTCTCGCAGCCGGATTTCTGCATCCAGTCTAAAAGGCCCAGCGGCACGAACCACCTCAACTCACTGCCGAAACGTGCATTCAAACTCACGACGGTCGGATAATCCAAGTGATCGTAATGGTCGTGGCTGATCAAGACCGCGTCTATTTTGGGAAGTTCATTGACGGTGCACGGAGGACCTCGGAAACGTTTGGGGCCCAGGAACTGCACTGGGGAAGCCCGCTGGCTGAAGATGGGATCGGTAATAAAGGTAACTTCATCCATTTCTACCAACACCGACGCATGTCCGAGCCACGTGACTCGCATACCAGCTCCGGTCTTTCCCACCAGTTCAGAGTTTTGGACAAAATATGGTGACAACACAGGAAGGTGTAGGTCAAGGACCTAGCAACAGAAAAACAGAAAAGACAAAATCAGAAAACAAGTCCCACTGCCGAACGACAAATATTATACGTCTTCAATCAATCAATCAGAATAGAGCTGGAAGGGGCATTGGAGGTCTTCTAGTCCAACCCTTTGCTCAAGCAGAGGACCCTATAGCATTTCAGGTTTAACGGTACAATTCCAAACATGAATTACGACTACCGCAGAAAACATTTCTGTATGCTTCATGCAGCTCATCAAGAAACCTCGGTATGAAACAGTTCTGTGCATCTTCTATTCAGAAGTAAATACAGTTAGTCCTTGACAATTCATTTAGTGACCGTTCAAAGTGATAAAGTCACTGAAAAAGGTGACATATGACCATTTTTCACTCTTACGACCGTTGTAAAAGTGACCTATGGCCACTTTTTTTTTTACAATTACGACCATTGCAGCATCCGCCCAAGTTACGTGTTCAAAATTCAGATTCTTGGCCACTGGCTCATATTTATGACGGTCGCCGTGTCCAGGAGAGTCACGCGATCCCTTTTTGCGGCCTACTGACAAACAAAGTCAATGGGGAAGCCAGATTCGCTTAACAACCGTGTTCCTAACTGAACAACTGTCACGATTCACTTCACAACTATGGCGAGAAGCATTGTAAGATGGAGGCGAAATTCACTTCGCAGCCGTCTCGCTTTGCAATGAGAAATTTTGTGTTCGTAAGTCAAGGACTTCCTGCGGACACAGCAAGCCAAACAACGTAACACAAATTAAATCAAAAGTTCTCGGTAAGGTTAGACTTTACTGTAAACCCTTGGAGCAGACTCAGAAGCAAACAAAGGAGTTAATCCTTTAATAGCTTTTACTCTGACTTGTCTCGGTGTACTTATCGCTCGAGTGTGTAAAGACAGCAACAGATGCTCCAAAGCAGGAAACATTCACCAATGGACCACAAAAACAACCCTTTGCGGGAAATGTGGGCCTTGCCACATTTTATGTGCATCAGCAAAAACACTGTGGAAAAACATCTGACTTAATTTAGGACACAAAGGGAGGGAACAGGACAAGGCAGCAGGATAAGGAAAAAAAATAAATAAGATTCTCTACCAGCAAATTAGCATCCAGCCTGCATCAAAGAACACAATGATCAAATTGTTCTGACCAAGACTTAACAGACTTTTGGTCCCGAAAAACCCCTTTTTATTTGGTTACTGTGAATTCTTCTCATTCACATCCAGCAGTAAACCTTTCAAGGTTTTATTGTAAAAAACAGACCTTATCAGTCCTTGGATAGTGGCCAGGTTGAGTTTCCAGTCGAAATACTTGGCAAGGAGCCTCTGTGCGGCACCAACTCAGATAAGCACATCTTCACAATAATGAGCAAACTAATTTTCTCCTACAAACACCCCTCCCTTTTTGCTCCTATTTATTCCCTATGGGAGGGGCCATTCAGCATCCACTTGTGCCTTTCCTTCCGAGTCGACCCCTGCTCCTTAGTTGTTCCCTTCTCCTGGCTGTTCTTCGCATGCACACATCGGGAACAGGCTCCAGCTGTTCTTCTTCCCCACTGATCTCCGAAGGCAGCTGATAACCATCGGATGGCCCTGGCCCCATCTCTGCCTCCAACACAGAGCACCCATCAGAGCCTTCCCCTGACTCCAGGACTGGCCCAAGGTCCTCCCCAACTCCTCACAGTCTGAGTCTGCCGCCAACTCCACTGGCAGCTGGCGGGCCACAACACAAATATACAGCATTTGCTTTTAGAAAGCTTCAAATCTTTTCTTTGCACTCCAGGTGAAGTCCTCAATATTTATTATTCACATTTATATACCGCCCCATCTCCCTAAGGACTCGGGGCGGTTCACAGCAGATAAAACAGAATACATAAACAAGTTTAAAAGCCAATATAAAACCATTAAATTTGCTGATTTTTTAAAACTACTATTAAAAATTAAATTAATTCTAAAATTTAATCAAAATTAAAATACCCCAAGGTGTCAGACCAGGCCGGCTAGTTGGAAGAAGTGAGTCTTTAACGCACGTCGGAAAGCTCGCAGGTCGGTAATAGTCTGCAACCAGTGGCTTAGTGACCAGCCAGAGTTATGACAGAGCCCCCCAAATGGTACTTACAACCTGGTTCCCAAGCTGCGACAGCCACCCCTTTCCCACATTTGCGTCTGTTTGCAGGGTCCCGTGATCATGTGAGCATGATTTACTACTATGCTTTTTCTGGAAAACAGCATTTATTTATTTCCAGTTTCCAGGAAAAAAATGGTCATAGCGGACAATGAATTCCTTCAACAACCCAAGGGTTCATTTTATGACCGGGCATTGGCTTTACAACTACCGTATTCGCTACATGAATGTCGCCCAAAAAAGGTCATAGAATCAAGTCATGTCATGTGGTGACTCAAGTTACGCCCATCAGGACTTACGGCCCTAAGTCATAGAATCGTAGCGCTGGAAGGGACCTTGGAGGTCATCTAGTCCAACCCTTGCTCAAGACAGGAGACCATATACCATTCTAACCTAATGGTTGTCCAAGCCATTTTTGAAAACCTACAGTGACGGAGCATGCCACTCTCAATTACAGTCATAAATCAAGGACTATCGATACTGTACTTATATTTTCTTTGAAAAATACAAAATTGCAGAAAATGCACAATCAGCTGTTGTATTCTACAATGCTAGAAAGCACTGCCTGGGTGACACTGAACAATGTATACTGGCGAAGCAGCTTCAAATCAGTGGTGCTAATACTTGAAAAAAACCTTTTATTTAACGACATTAAATTTAAAGACTGACAAAGAATCTATTACTTTATACCGTAATCTCAACCTGCAGAAACGTGTTCTTTCTATCGAAATCAAGAAGCAAACTCAACAACCTGCCATTCTTTTTTCCTTTACCAATGAGTGTCTCCTGGATTCTAAAGCCACAAGATAAGGTACCAAAATATCAAAGAGGAAAAATATAAACCAAGTTACGTGTTTGGGATTGCATGTATAAATTATTTAGGAAAAAGGATATTTGGTAAGTACATTGACGTGTTGTGCTGGGTTAGAATTGTTTTGTCGCACTTAAATAGCTATGTCTCCTTCACATATCCAATTATTTTAGGATGCTATTATATTCTCATAATTAAAGTATAAGTCATCGTCCATTTGCTCGCAGGCTGCATTTTCCAAAAACTTCAGCACAATCAACCACGACAGCGTTTTTACCTGTTTTGAACTCGGGACTTTGCTGTTGTCCTTCTCTGTGAAAATCCACTTCAAGACATTTGAGAAGAGGATTGGTTTCCAGGTTGGCCAGGGATTCATAAACCTGCCATCTTTACCCTTCTTCGACTTGGTCACATCTTCCTCCAGCCGATAGTCCAACCGGAAACTTTTTCTAGACGTCCTGGAAGAATTGCTGCCTCTGGAACCCGGATTCGAATCCTGACGTTTTCTCACTTCTTCTTTCACGTTGGAATTGCAAGGCAGTTCTTCGTCCATTTCATTCGATGACGAACTAAAGATAGGAGGGAAGGAAAGAAAAGTTAATTCTCTTTTTTTAATCGGAACATTAGAGAGGGAAGGGGGAAACAGCCCCCAGACATATTCCGCGTTTCCACCCCAAGAATGTCTTTTAAGAGCAGGTCTTAGCATGCAAGCCTTAGCATTCCTTTCACAAACCCGATGACGGGAAAACGTGTTTTGGCTTTTAAAACAGGGTCGCCTTTTCTTGTTGCTGCATTCCCGGGGAAGAAAAGCTAAATCTCTAGCTGAATCACAAGCTGTTTGCGAAGTTCGCTATTTTGTAAGCGGCTCATCGAAATAACAGAAAAACCCCGTAGAGACACGCAGGAACTTACCTGGCGAGCCAGTGGTTGTTTTTTTTTTTTAATATTTGGAGAGTTATGGGGAGAGATGAGGGAAAAGAGAAATTAAGTTTCCAGAAGAAACTGTCCTATAAGATCAATTTCCTTTAAAAAAGGGTTCCTTAAACAGTGACAAAAATATTCTCTTTCTAAGAGAAACTAAGTCATGATTAAACTATAACCTAGAGCAGGGGTGGGCAATTATGGCTCCTTCATGACTCGTGGACTTCAACTCTCAGAATTCTTCTGGGAGTTGAAGTCCACGAGTCATGAAGGCGCCATAATAAGCATGGTTGGCTCAGGAATTCTGGGAGCTGAAGTCCACGCGTCATGAAGGCGCCATAATAAGCATGGCTGGCTCAGGAATTCTGGGAGCTGAAGTCCACGCGTCATGAAGGCGCCATAATAAGCATGGCTGGCTCAGGAATTCTGGGAGCTGAAGTCCACG
>JAEANM010016853.1:0-13141 GCA_017656035.1 Myanophis thanlyinensis
CTATCATTTATTTATTACAATTGTTTGCCATCTTGCTGCAAGGCAATTCTAAGCAACTTACAATATTAAACACTATTTTGGCTCTTTGTAATCTCATTAGCTACCGGTAATATAGACAAGTTTTCCTGGCCAACGTAGTCCAATCAGCACTGACAAAAATTTCCCTTACCTACTACTGCACCATTGTTTAATAACAATACTTGCTTTTCCTCCAAGTATAAACTGGAGACAGAATTAATAAAATAATTCTGCTAAAATTTTGCATTCTACACAAGTGTGAGAACAATTGCCAATCTTCAAAATTCTCTGTATACAGTAGGATACAGAAACCCTATTGTTGAACTTGGAGGAAAATGTGCTCAGTCCCCTTAGCAATGTATCTGAAAAGAAATTGGTCTGTAATACTGAAAACTATATCTTAAAATACAGTTAAAAGCTCTACTCACTGATGAAAAGAATGAGAATCATCCACATCATGGCCATCTGGGGCTAAAGGGTTGGAGAATGGCTCACCTAGAAAAAGAATTATAAGTCAACATAATATATCTGAAAGATAAGTATGCATTTCAGTCGAACAATCTATTGTGACATTTTTCATACAGAATTAAAATATCTGCAGAGAAATACCAAGAAATATCTCATATGCAACTGATTTTCAGCCAGTTCCAATATGTGTGGAAAAATTCAAGAAAGTACTTGCCCAGAACAGTATTAACTTTCTTGCAGTCTACAGACCATTCTGTAAAACCCAGCAGGAAGGTACAGTAGTAACAGATTTTTTTAATCTTAATTTTTCCAAATTTAAATTTTCACAAATATAAAGTCCTTTTCTCAATTTAATTTTTCTTCACAACACCTTGGTCTTTTGATTTTGTCATAATAATGCATTATCTGTAGGTATATTAACATTTGTGTCTTAAAATTTCTACCAGAAATTTTTCAAAAATTTCCTTGAGAAATTGCAATTAAAGATATACGGTTATTTTCTATACAAATAAAATCAAGGGAATTGCACAAAGTAATATGATCATTTGAAACACCTACAGTTATTTGGAATCACTTCAGTATTTTTTGAAGACAGAAGAAACAAGGACAGATTCCCCAAAAGTCATGTGTGTAAATCCCACAGAAGCATATGTAAGTGCTTAAGAATTTGGCCATATTTAGAAAACTCAAGAGGTAAAGTAAAATATAAAAGGGTGGGGAAAAAAAACTCCCATCGCACACAAAACTTTGGTTTTCACCATTCCATAAAAATGTAAAACAATAAGAATTAGAAGCTGTTGATGGTGATCATATTCGATTCTGAAATTGTAATTGAACAGGTAAGCAGTTCATGTAAGTAACTCTTGCTTCATTTTTTCCTCAGGTTTCCCCACTGAAAATTAGCCTTTTTTATATCCCAATATAGTGCTGTACAGAGCAAAGTACAGAATATAAAATGTTGGAAAAAGTGTGGCATGTTTTGCAAGACTTTAGCAAACAAACCACAATAACAATCCATCATCGTGGTATTGTATCATCTGAGTTTATAAAACTCCCGCTCCTCCAAAGCTGTGGTTAGAATCGAGAAGCCCCCTGCTCCATGCCCGTCCATTCTTTTCAGAGAGCGGGTCCGTCGTTCATTAGGGACTGCTTTGTTGTACCCATGGGAGGCAAGACGCCCTCCCAGCCCATCGACCACTCAAGAATTAAACAAGGGAAGACACGGTAGGCTACCTTAGATCCCACAGAATATATTCGCTGGCCTTTTATTTGAAAAGGGAGGCCAGCAACAAAAAAAAGTCCGAGGGCATTTCGCCGACACCTCCACCCCACCCTCCACTCAGGCTTTTAAGGTGACACTCACTGTCCCGTTCCGGCATTGTCGCTTCTCTTGAAACGGCTCCGGCTCAGGTGACAAACAAGCGCTCCACCGAGCTCGGCCTCTTTCCCACAAGGCACCGCGCAGGGAAGGCTCCTTAACCCGCAGTGCACTGCGCGGAAGTTCCCCGTGAGCTTAGAGATACGTTATATGCCATCTATAGACTCCTCGAGATAGGCTGTTTTCGGGTTGAGTTTCAGAATTAAGTTCAATGATCTCTGTTTATTGAAAATAACAGGCAAACGTAGGACTTCAGCATGCATGTTTATTCAACAGATTGCAGCAAAAACACCCATTTTCATTCAATATGTATCAAGTCTTATTTTAACACTGAAAAATGGTCACTTTTTGCAGGTTGAAAGAACTTTAAATGAACTTTGCTATTTTGTAGGTTGATTTCAACAGTCTTTCCAGGTTCTCTACCTAAATGTTTAAAAACTTAAATGCACCACTTTTTAAAACAATACATAATGTTTATACAGGACTATGCAATATAGACTGCAAAGATACAATCTAACGATCTTTCGGATTTTGGGTAATCTATTGTTGGTCTCGCTTTGCTGCCGCCTTTGTTTCTGCACTGATCAGCCATTCCATTGCTGCTCTTCTAATTTTTTGCTGATTTCTACATGTAGTAAAAATCCTTAGATCCCAGTACTGTAGAAAATGCAGAGAAGAGCAACAAAGGTGCTAAGGGATCTTTGGGTTGAACCGAACGAGGAACGATTGAGATATATCTAATCTAACGAAGAGAAGCAATAGAGAGACGACATGAGAGCTGTATTTGAGGAACTGTCAGAGAATAATGGATCAACTTATTCTGCAAAGCACCTGCAAAGAGCAGGATAAGAAGCAATCTGTGGAACTAATAAGAGACAGATCCAAACTGGAACTAAGGAGAAATTTCCTGACAGTTAGACCAATTAATCAGTGGAATAGCTTGTCTCCTGGGGTTGTGGGTACCCCAGTCTTCAACAAAAGATTGGACAGTCATTTGTTCGGTTTCAATAAGGTTTCCTGCCTTGAGCAGAGATTTTGATTAGAAGAACAATCAATCAGAATAGAGCTGAGATCTGGAAAGGACCTTGGCGGTCTCCTAGTCCAACCTCTTGCTCAAGCAGGAGACCATACACTATTTCAGATAAGCGGCTGTCCAGTATTTGCTTACAATCCTCCAAGGTCCCTTCCAGTCCTATGATTCTAGTTTTCAGTTTTCAGTCCAGAACTTGAGCAGCCAGATACAGCTTTAAATAAAGAAAAAAAAGTGAGTTTTTCAAACTGTTATAGGTCTGAAAGCCAGGCACGTCAAACATGCAGCCCAAGGGCCACATGCGGCCCATTGCAAGTGCATCTGTGGCCTGCACAGATGATGTTTTACAGAAAAATGGGAATTGCAGTAGTTTTGCACAACAGTGAATGGAAGTTGTTTCTTTTGTGAAACTAACTGTACTTCATTACTTTGCATTCTTGAATGTGACAAAACTATTGCATATTTCTATTTTGAAGTAAGAAAAATATTCTCCAGTAATTTTTATTAAATGATTTCAATTGCATGTATAATTGAAAAGAGTGCAGCCCTCATCATAACTCAGATGTGACAATATAGCCCTCAGGGGACTCTGAGTTTGACATGCCTGCTGTAAGCAGCAGCAGGAAACTAATTATGTGTGGAAAAAGATGTTGAGACCTTGGAAAAAGTTTCAGAGAAGAAGAGTAAGTAAGCCGCTGCAGGATTTGGGTTTGGCTCAGTGGTGGAATTTGATTTTTTTTACTACCGGTTCTATGGGTGTGGCTTGGGAGGGCATGGCTGGGGGAGTCATGTGACTGTGTGGGCAGTTTCTGGGCGATAAAGATTAGGCTAGAAAAAAACAGCAGAATGTTTTTTTCCTGCCTTTCTTACATAATTAATTCTGTAAAGTGAGATGTCTTCTAACAACTGGTTCTTTGAACTGCTTAAAAAATTTACTACCTGTTCTAGAGAACCTACTAGAACCTGAATTTCACCTCTGATTTGGCTAATTTAAAAAAAAAAACAATAATTAGGGGCAACATGATAGCAGTATTCTAGTATTTGAGGAGCTGCCACAAAGAAGAAGAGGTCAAATTATTCTCCAAACCATCAGAGGGCAGGACAAAAAACAATAGTTGGAAACTAATTAAAGAGAAGCAAGGTGGAATTAAGGAGAAACTTCCTAACAGTGAGGACAATTAACCAGTGGAACAGTTTGCCTTCAGAAATTGTGGGTCCTTCATCACTGGAGGTTTTTAAGTAGAGTCTTAGTCACTTATCTGAGATAGTATAGTTCTCCTGGTTGAGCAGGGGGCTGGACTAGCAGACCTCCAAGGTCCCTTCCAGATTCTATTTCTATTTCATTACCCATAACACCTCGCGCGCTCCTTATCCTATTCGCGTCATTAAACGTTGGTCTTCTGATAAACACCGGATTGGCTAGAAGCAACGCCCACTGCCCGCGGGAGCTTTGGGGCTGGCGGTCATCATGGCGGCTGCCGCAGTTGTCCGATCCGTTGGGGGCAGCCTTGCTCAGAATCTCAAGGAAATTCGGATCCACCTTTGTCAGCATTCAGCGGCTAGTCAGGGAGTCCGGTAGGTGAGAGGCTAGCAGGGATCTTATCCGACCCCTTTGTGAAGAGCCATAGAAGCTGTCCCGTTTGTCCCTTCGCTGCTTGGCTTTGCGCTTCATGCGGGCTAAAATGTGGATATCGATAGCATTGCCCAGCTTGACGTCGGGTGCACTGTGTACGTTTCAATATGTTTGGCTGCGCGAAGGAGCCGTCCCAGAGTAAATGAGTGGAAGCAGTGGAGATACCTGGTATATACAAGGTATCAAGGAAACCAAAGTTCCTTTCAGAAGTGGCTCCAGGCGGTTCAAAAAGAGAGGCAGGTCCAGGCTGCTTCCTCAGGAGTCGTTAAGTGAATAGACTGGCAGGGAGAAAATCTCGAGGTGCCATCAGGACTGCTATTAAGCCTTGTGGGAGGTAGCCCGGGGTGGGGGGTTAATCCTTATGTTTCAAGGCAGACGGAGTTTTTTTAAAAAGTCTTGATTTCCTTACAGACGATACAAAAAGGAGGACCTTTTAAGGATGGATTTAAGGGTGAATCATGTTAAGAACAGTCAGCCTTCTTTTTTACTGGTTGTGGGAGAGTGTTTCCTAAACATATTTGCAAGTCTGAAGAATTTCAGAGTGATCTAATGTTCCTCCACCCAATACAGAAAACTCATGCTTTTTTCCAGCTATTCTAATATCCGTTTGCATGATACAGTGAATTAAAATATATGAGCTGGATTCACACACTAGACAATATTATTTGGCTTATGTATGAGTGTGTGTAGTATTCAGGTACAAAGCAAACTGACTTTGGATCAGTTGCTGTGCTCTCTCAGTCCAGCCTACCTCAGAAATTCTGTTGTAGGGAAAGTTAGAAGGGTGTGTACCTCATCCTGAGTTCCTGTACAGAAGGTGGGCTATAAATCTAATAAATGTAAATTTTGTACTGTAATGTAAATGTAAAGTATGTAAATTTTGAAATATTTGAAGTAAAGTGTAGCATATTCTGTGATTAATATTTATTTGTTAAATCTATGTACTATCCATCCCACTGTTGGGAGAGACTGGGCAGCTTGCAATATCATACAAACAGCAATATAAAACATTAACGTGTTAAAATATTGAACATTAAAAGTGAATCAAAACTGAGTAAGATACGAATCAATACACATCTTTTTGGAGTTTGGTAATTGAATGGAATAAAATCCTTGAACTCATTGCATTCTATTCTACTTGTTGAATTCTTTGCAGAGATTTCATTGAACAGCACTATGTCACATTGAAGAAGGCGAATCCAAACTTCCCCATCTTGATCAGAGAGTGCTCCAATGTTCATCCTAAGCTTTGGGCTAGATATGGTGAGTTAGGAAGGGCTTTTCTATAAAATATTCTTTTTTGCAAGTACAATAGAAACAATTTATTCAATTGTTCACTAGAGTTTGCTATTTATCTCTAAAACATTTTATTTGAAATGTATTGTTAAAAAAAAAATTGGAAGGTTTTCTGCAGATATGCAGTAAGCCAAGGGCATTTTCACATATAGTTGATATCAACAGAATATATGCACGTTAGCTTAATCTATTAAAAGAAATATACAGTATTACAAACAGAAGGTAGAGGTTCAATAGACTTTTGTGTTAATTCTATTACATAATATAGTTGACAAACTTAAGTTGAATTCTATATTCTTGCAATAGAGATGGAAAGAAGTTGGCAAGTACCAATATTGTATAGAATAACTGGCAGAAAGGATTCTGTGTTAGAATCATAGACAAAAACAGATGTTACTGTTACTTTCTTTTACAGAATTTTTACTTTTCTAATACAACATTTTAAACATATTTTAATAATCTAAGAGTATAATATATTCAATTTACCTTTTCATAGAAAGGCTTGTCACTCATAATTTATGTTGATTTTGTATTATCAATTGTCTAACTAAATGGACCTCCCAATGGCCAAATGCTTGAAATGTATGATTAGTGCTAGTGCAATGTTTCTTTATTGCCTTTCATAAATATATGAAAACAGGATTTTAATCCTGTAATGGGAAAAATAATTACTACCAGTATTATTGGGAGGGGGGAGCAATATTTCTTCTAATGCTGTAACAAATTGTGATGACATTGAATCTTTATTTCTGAAAATCTGATCACAAGGCAGTGAAAATAATAACTAAAGCTCTATATGGACTAATGGATAAAGTTGCTAACTCTAAACAAAAGTATAAAAGTGCTGTAGTCTAATTGAATTATAAAGCAGGATAGATTTCAGAACCAGATGGAAATAGGACAGTGATTGAGAACCTTTTAGAGACGGAGTGCGCAAACTGCAAGTCATGTGCAAAGACCAGCTGGCTGGCTGGCAGGAGGTGGGGCATCACCACACTGGCAGTTCTGCAAGAGGTGCAATCTTCTTATTTTGTGAGTTTCTGTTTCTGTGACAGATTACACAGAGAAACACAGTGGAGCTGAGCTGGCACGACTGCACGTGCCTACAGAGAGGGCTCTGAGTGCCACCTCTGGCACGCATGCCATAGATTCATCACCACTGGAATAGGAGATATTCACTGCTTGCAATGTGTATTGCAATCTGAAAACGGCCTTCTGTAACTCATAAATGATATAGGCATCCCAGTAGACAACCAATTAAGTATGAGCCAGCAGTGCACTTCAGTTGCCAAAAAAGCCAAAGTAATCTCAGGCTGTATCTACAGAGGGATATTTCAAGATAATGCAAAGTTATAGTATCATTTTATATTGCATTAATAAAACACACTTGGAATATTATGTCCCATTCTGGTTACCCCAATACAAAAAAGATGTTGATCTGGGATTAAACTGTATGATGAATGGTGCCAGGAACTAGATATATCTAGTCTGATGAGGAGGATTAGTGATGACATGATAGCAGTCTTCCAATACTTAAGGGACTATCACAGAGAAGAGGGGGTTGACCTATTCTCCAAAGCACCTGAGGGTAGGACAAGAAGTAACAGATGGAAGATTATTAAAGAGAGATCCAACCTAGAATTAAGAGGAAATGAACAATTAATCAGTGGAACTGCTTGCCTCCAGTGGTTGTGGGTGCTCCATCACTGGAGGTTTTCAAGAAGAAATTGGACAACTATTTGTCTGGAATGGTATAGTCTTGTCCAACTGTTATTCTATGATTCTACACTTGTGACCATAATAGGCAGGTTCCATTATGGTTGTAAATCAAGGATTATCTGTATTGCAGAAAGTGCTGCTGGCACATCACAAAACAAATATATCTTCATCAATGTATCATTTAGGAGAAGCCTTTTTTTTCTTGTACCATTCAGGGTCAGCTGAAAACATTTTAGAAAAAACAGTAGTGTGCATCTATATTTTATCCCCATAGGCTTTTATCTGAATTGGATTAGCAAATCTTTAGGTAAGCAGTTAACTTACAAAACACTTATAGATTAAAACAGTTGTGTTTTGAAACCTTAAGACTTATCTTTGAATGAAGTCTGTAAGATTTTTTTAACTCAAATTTGCTTCTTTACAGCCTTTGGCCTAGAAAACAGTGTGTCACTGAATAACCTGAATGTGGACCAAGTTGCAAAAGCCTTGGAGAATGCTGTTAATAGCAAAATATGAAGATAGTCCTGTATTCTTCTTTGAAGAAATATTATATATATATATATTTGTTGGAAATTTCCATGTAATTAATTGCGATCTACAAATAAAGTCATATACAAGGTGTCCTGTTTTGATCAACATCTAAGCAATGTAGTGAAAACATGCAGAGCAAGGCTTCTAGAATTCTTTTCCACTCATTTATCAGCAGTGGCCATAAGAGATTGTGTTCACTCTTCTGATTTTTTTTTACACTTCCCTTCATGTTATATCAATGTAGGTGTACGTGCATTGGGAAACACATGGTGAATACCATTCATTCCAGTTTGGATCACATCATGGAAAGAAAGGGAGTTTAGAATGGAAATCAGAAACTTTTGAATGTATTTATTAAATTGTTGTCCAGTTGACTTTCCCAAAATGATGTATTGGTGATTTTTTTTTCCTGGAAAGGCTTTTTCCACATTCACCAGACATATCCAGTCTATTTTAAACTTGGTCCATTTTACTGTCTTCTATCACCCAACCAATAAATATTAGAAGCATATATAATAACCAATTCAATGAAGAAAAATACATGCTACAATTGCAAATTGGAATGGAGGACTTTGGCAAAGTATTAATGACATATTTGAAAACTACATTCATTATGCATCAAGTTTAAATTCAAATAGAAATCTTAAATCCATACAAACTATTACAAATACTATCTGTACATTAATCTAATTTTAAATAAATTTAGATAAATTCCATCAAATTCAGCTAAATCTGAGTATCTTACTTATTTAAAACATTTATCAGTTGTGCTAATTATTTCAGAATTCCTGGAATGCCTTAATATATATACTTTTTTAACAATGATTTGTCATTTTTCAGCTGAAGAGCAAAGAAATGGAGCATGCATGTGAGCACAAATGCTCAGAAAGGAAAAGTGCTGGTGGATATGGATGTGTGCGTGAGACAGAACACGAGCATAGGGATGCATTCTGTAAATTAACCCATTTGAGATAAATAGATTAAAAATTGTCGCTCTATGATCAATGTTTTGCTTAATTGAAGATTACAAACAATTATACAGACATGAGAGATTTAGTAGTACGCTGCTATTCCAAGGGTTTTGTTTAAAATTTGTTGGCAACAAATTAATTCATTTACATATGTCATTGCTTCAAATTTGTAAGGAAGTAAAATGAAGAATTTTAGTTCCAAGGGGATTATTTCTAGGGGGAGCAGTTATCTGGCTAGCTGTTTGAATTAGCACTTTGACTTGCTCTTGCAAATGTAGGTTATTTTGATGCTGTTGTAAAGCATGTAGTCCAGAATGATTTATAAAGTCAATGGCAGCCTGGCAGAGTGAAAGAAGATACACATTAGTATTGAATGCTAGTACATCTTGGACTTTTAGAATATAGAATAATACTGTGATACACAATCCATAAAAGTCTACCTTTGGCCAATAAAGGAGGATGAGATGCAATAGTTCTAAATCTTTGGCCTATTACTTGGACATCAGAAACAAGGATATTTACAAGAGAGGGAAACAGCTTTTTGGTGCAGCATTTCACAGTAGGCTATATTGCATAACAGAATCTAAAAGAGATGGAACAAGAAACTAAAATGAGTAACTACAGTTACCAATATTAATGTATACTGATATTAAAAACTTTCCTCAAATATCTTAACATTGTTACAAAGATTTCTTGCCTTTCCACTAAGATTCAGGACACCATATCAATGTATCTAGATCTTCACACATTGAAAGCCAACATTTTACTGATTAGCCAGTTTAAACATTGAATTAAGCCATAAGAGTAAATAAAAACAAACTCCATTCATATGTACTTATCACCTTAATAATTTACCTCAGTTTGATTTACAAATATATGGCTCTCACCTGCACTTTATTCAAAAGGTGGTGTTTAATATTTGTGTTCCGACTACAATAAAATGTTACAAGGGGTACCAGTGAATTGTCTTCTGTAGTTGAAAATAATAATCTTGTTATATATGATAAACACGTATATTGATGATGGATTTCACTGAATCTTCCACATGTCAACTTGCAAAGCTTTCCTGACCTGCTCCCGAATTGCTATAGGCGGGAGGGGGGATGGGAAATCATGCCTCACAGCTGCACCAAGGAATTCACCCCCCAGACAAAACATATAATAGCTGCCTGAAGTCAAGGCCATCTCCAGGGAGAACAGCAACAGGGCTGAGGTGACTTCTACCACCCGCAAAATTGCTTTGTTGGTGGCACCTTGGAGGGAGGGGGCAACAGTCAGAGGCAAAGCGCAAACTGAGTGAGGTCAGAGCTGGCTTCACTTAGTTCCTACCAATATGGTGCTACTAATAAACAACTGGATTTTTCTTGCAAAATGACTGGAAGCTCCTGTTTTCATTAGGGCATCAGTCAGAACCCTGACATTGTGTCCACCTTCCCTGACTCATGATACAATTCATAGGCATCCCCACTCTCTCTTCCTAACCCCGTGATGGCGAACCTATGGCATGGGTGCCACAGGTGGCACACAGAGCCATCTTGATGGGCACACAAGCTGTCGTCCAATTTACTTCCATCTGAGCATGCACATCAATTGTACATGCACACATGTGCGATTGCAGGGACTCCAGCTGATCTTTGGATATCCACTGTGCATGTGCATGATTGCAGCAGGAAATCCAGCTGGTCTTTGGAGCTCTGCGTATGCACATGCGATTGCTCATGTGTGTGAGTGCCTGTGCGCAGCACATGTGTGCAAAGGCTGCATGCATGTGCAGATGGTGCGGTTGTACATGCAGTGCACATGGAGGAGCTGCATGCAAGTGCGGATGGCATGTGCAAAGCATGTACTTTTCAGCACTCAGTAAGTAAAAGGTTCACCACCACTGTCCTAACCCATCCATTAATTTATATAGCTACCCATCTCAGAAGTGACTATGGGAAATATATGACTATTACTACGCACCTGGAGAATAACATCTTCCTCATAAAAAGCATACAAGGTTAGTCTAACCTATTGGCCTGGAACAACAGCCAGGTCTGCAGAGGTTTACAATATTAATGGGTGGACTTACAGAGATGAAAACATTGGCTTGCAGTGAACACAAGGCACTTTCCCAGGAAGGAGCAATGGAAGCAAGTGTGGTGGCCTCTGCTTTTATGCCATTACTTGCCCTTTGCTACTTCAGTCCACCCCTCAAAGGATCCCTACTGTGTATTATGTGGTGGGGAGGGAGTATTCCAAGCACTCAACTGGTAAAAGAGACAATTATAACATAGTGGGAAAATTATAACATAGTGGGAAAATTATAACACTCACTCACTCTCTGTTCCATGATTAACAAAAAGGAGGCTTTAAAGTGGTTTGTGCTACCAAAAAAAAAAAAAATCCACCTCAAGAGATTCCAAAATGATAGCAACACTTAAATGAGAAGACATTCATTTTATTTATGATATTGATATACAAAAGATGACCTGATACTGAATGATGGGGACTGATTTGGGCCAGGTGTATTCACTGTGGAGCCCTTGGATAAATCTCATATCCCATGTACTAAGGGAAATCATCTTCTTTCGGCTGTTCCCGTTAGGGGTCGCCACAGCAAATCAACTGCCTCCACCCAACCCATGTACTAAGGGAAATATTATATCTATAGGCTAGATCAGTATTTTCAAAATTTGCAACTTTTAAGATATATGAACTTCAGTGGGCTCACTGGCTGGGGAATTCTGGGAGCTTAAATCCACACATCCTAAAGTTGTTGAGGTTGAGAACACCATTTAGGTGATGATGCAAGTAAATACAATAGGGTTGTTGGCTTGCAGTAGTGATTTGATAGATATCAGGTTTGCTTCTTCATTCCAAATTTTTAGATAACTTTTGAAGCTAAGCAAATAGTACTGGATGATAAAAAAACCCATTGTTATTAACCATTCGTTGATAAATTTCACATCATTATTATTTTACAAATTCTTAATAGTTTCCTTTATAACAAATGAACAAAAATACTATCAAATAGTAAACATCTAAACTGCATATTCTGGTTTAGATATTGTTTGGTGACAATGAACCATACCATGTTCAATACTGTCAAGTTTTTTAAAAAAATCCTAGAACAGACAACTCCACATGTGAAGACACTGCTGTGAAAAAAAAATCCTTTTGGTAAGTTTATCAGAGATCAAGAATGCTCTACATAAATCAACTATTTACCAAAGAAACACAATATTTTATTTTGGAAATCTACACATGGTATTCAGAGAATATAAATTGAAATACTATATAGTTTTAGTTCTAATTATTGCCTGCAATTATTAATTTGCTACAAGATAGTAGAAATGCTAATGGTATCAGAATTACATGAGATACCTCAAAATAGTAAAAAATAACTTGAGGAAGTTCAAAACTACTTGGACAAAAGAGGAACATAAAATATGATTACATTCTAAAAGGCAATGATAAGAAATTGAATTTAAGTAAAAAAAAATTCTGAAGATCATTTGGAAAAGCAAGCATTTAAACCTGTGGTCTTAAACATGCTAAATATTTAGCAAATCCAGGAAAGTAAAATTAGGCAATTTTCTGGAACAGAAAAGAACTGTATTTGATTGTTGCTTGGTGTTGTATTTATTCTTGGGAAATATCTGGGAGCAATGCATTCTTTATAAAAGCAAAAAATACAGAATAAAGCCAGCTCGCAAAAGGCACTTAATCATCTCGATATTTATAAGACATTTGTGTTAGAGCAAATCTTTAGAAAAAAAAATTCAAATACTCCATCAGAGTGCGATTAATTGGCACTTGGGTGAGCCTACCGTCTTCCAACACAACTCGGAGTGTGATAAAAAAAGCTGCAGGGATAGAGATGGGCATCTTGGAGACAATATTCTAATGCTAGTTATGAAAAAAAAGCCACCATAAATTTTTCCCTTCTGAAGATTCAGAAATCTGGGCATTAGGTAGCCAGAAAATGGAAAACTGCTTTCTTACTATTGTAACAGATTCTGCAAGAAGTGTGTGCCCGGAGCTGTTGTCTCTCTATAAATACTGGTGGGAGGGCATGGTGTGCTGGGCTGGTTGGCTGCGCTGCTGCCTCTTGA
>JAEANM010016854.1:0-13141 GCA_017656035.1 Myanophis thanlyinensis
TATATATATTATAAGTAAAGTGTCAAAAACATAATGAGGGTGACGATCAAGACCTTAGACATTGAAGAAGAAGCTCCAGCAGAACTTGTACAATGTAAACTTCAGGAGATACACACCAAGAATCACCTTAGGCTGATCAAACACAGGAACAGCTGAAGCAGTCAGTTGATTTTGATGATGTCAAGCCTCCCAATCCCCACACTTAGCAAGTAAAGCAAAGAACATAGCAATATTGTTCTATTAAGATTTTTGTCAAGGAAAGGAGTAAATTTCTTGATTAATGACACTTGAATTAAGTCTAATTTAAGAAGCAGTTTGGCCGGGTTGAAAACCTGGACCCAATCCTGGGAAATTTTAACTCATTCTCAACTCTGCATGCTCCTATTTGAATGAGAGAAAACCTTTCAGGCAAGCATCTGTTTTGGTTATTGTCTCCTCCCTTTGGGTAAACTGAGAGAGATCATAGCTATATCATATCAGTAATTAAAACTTGAAGCAGAACAATGTACATTGCCTATCAAATAACTGAAAAAAGGCTTTAGCAATGTGAGATAAGATGATGTGGAGGAAATTTTGGAGGGAAAGATAATAAAATCCACCAATGGATACTTGGAACAGATGCAAAACAAGGCATTATTTCAGTGATGATACATAGAAATGGAATCTGAAGAAACTTTGAAGAAACTTTTTTATATAAACTTTTTTTATTTTTCCATACATATATTTACATCTTTCATCATTTTGCATGCCATTTGAGTGTTTACATTTATTATCATATATCACAATCCTGTATTTTCTCACTTTATATATAACATAACAATAATATCATATTCCTATTTACCTTATTGCTCCTTATCATAAAAGATCTTTATTACATATCTTCTATATCTTCTTATTCCTCTCTAACTATCTTTTACATCTCTACGATATTATCTATACATTGCTATTTCTTATTTTTCTTATCTAGCCATAAGTAAAAATTTCCCCATCTCTTGTAAAATTGACTTGCTTCCTTTTCTCTAATTTCCATTGTCAATCTATCCATTTCCGCACATTCCAATATTTTTTTAATCACATTTCCTTCTGTTGATACTTCTCCCAGCTTCCAGTTTTGTGCATAAACTATTCTCACCGCTGTCAGTACATGTAAAATAAAGTACACTGTTTCCTTATGCTTCCTTATGCTTATCCTCTCTGAAATTATTCTCAGTAAAAAGAAACTTTTAACATTAAATGTGACCCAAAGCTGAAATTTTTGCTGCAAAGCCAACTTTGCTGCAAAGCCAACTTTGCTGCAAAACCATCTTGGAAGGAAAAATCACCAAAAGCATCAACAAGTTGTATGAACTAAATTCATGAGATACAATTATGAGATATTGACATGCTACTCTTGCAGACATCGTCAAGGATTTTTTTTTAAATAATTTTATTTGTAGTTTTAATTACAATAAGTAAAAATGAATGCAAACTATATTCAAAGACAAAAGAGAAAGAATAATGCTTAAGGTAAGAAAAAAGAAGATATAAAAAAGTGGCTATTGATCTTCATCACACATAGAAAAATTGAATAACTCTTCACTTTCTATAAGGTTATAAACAAATATCCCTTGTTCCCATAACTTATCTGTATGCAAATGAATAAATCATTCAACTTTTTAGTCTGGTATCAGCAAAAAGTCTGTAAAGGGTTGATAAAGCTTTATAAAAACATGTCTTATTTTAAACTTGGTATTAAAATAATACCAAACATTAAAATGGTATTCACTAATTCAGTATTTATAATGATTTTATAGAATGCAGATACCATGAATAAGAATTTACTGTATCTCAAATTGTGTGGCATAAAAAAATATGGATAGATATGATGTAATTAAATATAGTTAAATCCTACATATGTTTTCTGCAAAGCATGTCTCCTACCAGCTTCAAAGTGATTTAAGTCCTCATAACTGTGCATAGGATAGAACCAGAGGCTGTAATCTTATAGTCCCTGGGAAGTCAAACAGTCATGGTGTAAACTGAATCTCCTCACTGAGAAAAAGCAAGAAGTCAAAATTCAGAAAGGGATATATACTCTTAAGTCCTTTTTGAAGTTCCCATATAAATATATGTACCTGTGTTCTGACATTGGAAGGAAAGTAAGGAGAAGGCTGTGCCAAAAAAGCCTTATGATTCAGACTGTTTTTAGCTTTTGACCTATCCTAAAGCATAAAATGAAGCCGTCATTAAGTGTTCTTTTTTTTATATAGCAAAATGGGGATGGGGAACAGAAATATTTTATCTTTTGTAGATTTTTTGTATTGATCAAAGTTTTCAGTATGAGAAGCTGTCTTTGGTCAGCAAACAATTCATGTTACTCTTATAATTTTCATAGTCATGAAATCTTCTATAGAAACTAAACCCAGTAATACAGGCTGTTTTTTTTTTTTTAATGTGCCAGCATTCACCTCAACGTTCAGTTTGAAATTTCCCTTGAAAGATGCAACTAATTATAGTAGGTTGGATTTTAAAGTTAGAAATAAAATAGCAGTTGTGATTAAAGGAAAATTGGAGCCTGATTCAGGAAACAAAAGAGGAAACAGTCTGATAATTCAAAGATATGTATGATAAAAAACAAATATTGACCAAAGAAAGAAAATATAAAGAGAAGGACCAACTATATAGAATGAATGGCCAACAAGATCCCAGAAGCTTATGTCATGCATGAAAATTTCATTACAGAACTACAATTAGATAATCTAGAAATTAAAATTAAACAGGCTCTAAAAGGAATAGCTCGTGACTAAGCTGTAAGGGTTGATGAAATGAGATTTGAACTGTTTAAAATATTACAGTGGTAACATTTGCAATTTATAAGCAGGTGTGGAAAACCAGCTTATGAATTGGATAAGATCACTTCCAAAATCCAACCAGGGGCAGTTTAAAAAACATTCAGATTACTGAACAATTATTCTTACCTCACCTGTTAGTAAGACAATGCTCAAGATTTTACATTGTAGATTTCAAATATAGCAATATACCCCTTCACAGTGCTTTAAGCCCTCTCTAAGCAGTTTACAGAGTCAGTATATTGACCCCAACAATCTAGGTTCTCATTTTACTGTCTCATGAGAATACCAGATATACAAACTAGATTTGAAACTGGTATGGACTCTCCAGATTACATTGCTGATACCTGGTGGATAATAGAAAAGGCTATTGAGTTTCCAAAAGACCTATATTTATTACATTGGTTGTACAAAGCTTTTTTTACTGTGTAGATCATAACCAGTTCTGAAGTGTTCTTAAGAATTCTTAAGTGTTCTTAAAGTGTAAATTTAATGTAAATTTAAAGTGTAAATTCTCCTAAATTCCAATTGTAAATTGTAATTTTAAGACCACGAGCAGTTACACAAAGTATTTCACTACATATTGTACTATGTATGATTATGTATGTGATAAATAAAATCTGAATCTGAAGATAGCTATACTAAGTCATTTCATAGTGAAAAAAATGTGTATAATGATCAGAAAGTAATAGTTGGAATGGCATATAAAGGAAATAACAGTTTCAAAATTATGAAAGGAATATTTCAGTGTTGTAAACGGGCATCTTATCTATTTTATTTAAACAATGAATATATTTTGAAAAATACTGGACTCAATAAAATATAAATTGGCATTAAAATTGGTATGAAAAATAATATCAGAAATGCAGATGATAATACTTGAATCTCATGTTAAAGGCAAGAGAGCTGAAAAGTCTCTTCTTTCTGCTGCAGAATATATTTTAAAAAGAAAAGAGATTAAAATAGTTTATACCAATCCAGTGCAACTAGGTCACAAAAATAATTGTTAAAGTGGCACCAGACTTTATGTGCCATATATTCAAAAATGTAAAGGAATGATGGCCTTAGCTTTGAAATAAAGACACACCATCACAAAAAAAATTCTATATAAAAATATAGTAAAGAACAGAAAGATTGAACTAACAACAAAGATTTGTGTTGTCAAGAGCATGGTTTTTCAGTTGCAATATGTTCTGAAAGATGAATCATAAGAAAGGCTGAATGAAGAAAAATCCAAACTCTTCAGCTGTGATGCTGTAGAGATTGCTTGGGAATATCTTGTATTGCAAAAGAAAGAACTCACTCAATTCCTGATTGTTCACTGAAAGTACAATAATGAAGCTAAAGCTTAGATAATTCACACACATAATGTGAAAGCAAGAGTCATTAGCGAAGATCGTGATGCTTGGCAAAGTTAAGGCAATTGAAAAAGAGGCCAATAGAATACAAGGTGGCTAAAATAAATGTTAGTGATGACACAAACATGAGTTTACCAAAACTCAAACAAGTATTTTATGTTGGAGAATTCAAGTGTAATAGTTTCTATCAAGGCACAAATAATTGCAAACAATCCAACAATATCTGCATATCTGTTCCCTTTCAATAAGGGAAACAAAAGAGAAAAAGTGGGATGAAGTGTTTTCCCCAGCATGATGGGCATCATATGAACCACTCTCTAAATAAACTATTTTTTAATGATGTGGGAAATGGAAATGAATCTGTAGAGACACAAACTGTTTTAACAGAATAATAGTATAACAGAGCTGGAAAAGGGCTTGGATGTACTCCAACTCCATGTTCAAGCAGGAAGCACTACACTATTCCAATCTCTCTAATCTCTTCTTGAAAACACCCACAACTTCTGGAGGCAAGTTGTTCCACTGATTAATTGTTCTCACTGTTAGGAAATTTCTCTTTAGTTTTAAGTTGCTTCTCTCCTTGATTAGTTTCCACCTATTGCTTCTTTTTCTGTCTCCAGGTGCTTTGGATAGTAGGTTGACTTCCTCTTCTTTGTGGTAAACCCAGAGATATTGGAACACTGCTGTCATGTCAATGCTAGTACTTTTCTATTGAGATTCTTAGTGTCCAGGTTATGGTTATCCTGAAGGTACTTTTTCAAAAAGCAACTGCACTTTCTTTGTTTTTGCTTGAATACATTTTGCTTATCATTCAATAAACTCTTTCAGTTCAATCAATTGAAGAAGCTTTTTGGATGAGAAGAAAAACATTGGGGACCAGTACTCCTTCTTTTCTTTAAACTAGACCAGGGATGTCAAACTCAGTGATATGCTTAGATATGGCCTTTGGGGCCATACTGAAAACAGGCCAAATGATGTCGAGGTGGCCATATCTATCCTGGCAATGCCCACCCCAGTCCCAAGGTCAAACACAACCCCGATGCAGCCCTCAATGAACTAGACATATCTAATTCTTGCAGCTTTATATGTTTTTGCCTACAGGCCCTTAATCATTGTTGTTGCTGCATTTCTCTACACTCTTTCCAGAGCTTCAACATCTTTTTTATAGTTTTAGTGATCAAAACTGGAGGCAATATTTCAAATGTGGTTTATCAAGGCATTATAAAATGGTATTAACACTCCATGTGATCTTGATTCTATCAATGTAGCCAGAATTGTATTGGCTTTATGACAGCTATAGCACACTGTTTGCTCATAAATAAGTGATATCCACTAGGACTCCACAATCCCTCTGACAGTTACTACTATTCAGCCAGGTATCACCTATTCTAAACCTGTGTGTTTTGGGTTTGTTTGTTTTTTTCCTAAAAGTAGAACTTTGCTTTTCTCACTACTGAATTTCATTTTGTTAGATAGGGCTCAGTGTTCAAGTCTGTCAAGATCCTTCTGGATCTTGTGCCTATCTTCTGGAATGTAAGCTATTCCTGCCAGCTTGGGGTTGTTGGAAAAATTGTGAATTCCCCCTCTGTCCCCTCATCTAAATCCTTGATGGAGATATTAAAAAGTACTGGGCCTAAAACAGAGCCTTAGAATGTCACTGCATACTTCCCTCCATGTAGAGGCAGTTCCATTAAGGGCTACACATTGAGTGCAGATTGTCAGCCAGTTGCAAAACCATGTGGTAGTGATCCTGTCTAATCCACATTTTTCTATCTTATCCAGTAGTAAGTTGTGGTCTATTTTATCAAGTATCTTACTGAAGTCCAAGTAAATTACATCCACAGTATTTCTCTGGTCCACTAATTTTGTTGCATTGTCAAAGAATGCAATAAGATTTGTCTATTCTAAACATGTTCTATGGTCTATGGTTATGACTTTTTTGGCTCTAGGTGTTTGCCAATCTGTTGCTTTATTATCTTTTCCAGAATCTTCGTAGGTATTTATGTCTGGCTGATAGGTCTGTAGTTTCCTGCATTGATTTTTTTTCCCCTTTTTTGAAGTTGGAAACTACACCAACCCTTTTCCAGGCATTTGGTATTTCCCTGGTGCTCTAGAATCTTTAAAATATATGGGTCAATAGTTCTGATATTACTTATGTCTGTTCCTTCAGAACCTTGGATTATTATCCAACTGTTTTGATGATTTCAACTCACCTAGACTGGATAGGTATTCTCTTACCATTTATTTGCTTATTTTGACTTGCATTCCTAATCTGGGTTTCACAGGTGGTTTTCAACAGGTTATTTTTATATTTTTATATACTTTTTGTTATACTGTTTTTCATTTTGTATAAAGACAGATGCAAAAAAAGATTTAAACAGTTCTGTTTTCTTCCTGCTACTCATCACCTTCTTGCCATTTTCTACCATCAATGGACCAATCATTTTCTTGACTTTTTTCTTGGTTTTTTTACATGTTAAAAGAAGCTTTTTTGTTGTTTTTTACTTTTGCTGCAAGACTTAGATCATTTTGTGCCTTAGTTTTCCTTACTTCATTCTTTGTAGGTTTGGGCTATTTGCTGATATTCTGTCTTAGTTATTTTTCAACTTTTTATATTTGTTCTTTTTGTCTTTCAGTTTATCAGAGAATTCTTGTGCAGCATGGTGGTTTCTTTTTACATTTTTTAATTTTCCCTTCTTCATTAGAACTAAGCTAAAGTGGACTTTTATAATCTCACTTTTCAAAGTTTCCAAAGCTTCTTGGGCTATTTTCCCTTTGAGGATTCTCATCCATGGAATCTTTCCCAAGTTCTAAGGCAGGGGTGTCAAACTTGTGGCCTGTGGCTTGGATGCATCATGTGCTGGCCATGTCCATCCCATTTTAGTAAAGGGGAAAAAGGTCTCAATGTGTCATGTAACAACAATGTGATGTCGTGAGTTTGACACCCCTGCTCTAAGGTTATTGAAATCAGCTCTCTTAAAGACCAAGACTCTAGTTTGACTTTGTTCTCTTGCTTGTGCTTGCATAATATTGAATTCCAATCACAATTTTAACTACCCTGACATCATCTGGAAGACAAATTCCCCGAACAAGTGAACGATCAAACAGGTTCCTGATAAACAAGCAGACAATGTTGTCAATGAGTAGTCCTCAATGGAATTGCATCTACATGGAGACAAGTATACAGTAGGAAACCCCAAGGCTCTGTTTTAGGCCTCATACTCTTCAACATCTTCATCAATGATTTGGATGAAGGAATAGATGGAGAACTCATCAAATTTGCAGATGACATCAAGCTGGCAGGAATAGCCAACACTCCGGAAGATAGGCTTAAGATACAGAAGGATCTTGACAGACTTGAACATTGGTGCTATCTAACAAAATGAAATTCAATTGTGAAAAAAGTAGGGTTTTATATTAGGCAAGAAAAACCAAACACATAGGTGGTACCTTGCTCAATAGTAGTAACTGTGTGAGAGAACTTGGAGTCCTAGTGGACAATCACTTAAATAGTGTGCTACAGCTGCCAAAAAAACCAACACAGTTCTAGGCTGCATTAATAGAGGAATAGAATCAAGATCATATGAAGGGTTAATAACTTGGTAACATCACATTTGGATCTGCAACCAGTTTTGGTGGCCACGATGTAACAAAAATGTTGAGACTCATCTAGAAAGACTGCAGAGAAAAGTAACAAAGATTATTATGGGACTGGAGCCTAAAAGATATAAAGAACAGTTGCTGGAATTGGTTATGTCTACTTTAATGAAAAGAAGTACTAATGGTAACATGATAGCATTGTTCCAATATCTCAGAGGTTGCCACAAAGAAGAGGGAATCAAGCTATTCTCCAAAACACCTGAAGGCAGGACAATGGATGGAAACTAATCAAATATAGAAGCAACCTAGAACTTAGAAGAAATTTCCTGGCAGTTAGACAAATTAACCAGTGGAACAACTTATCTCCAGAAGTTGTAAATTCTCCAACACTGGAAGTTTTTAAGAAGAGATTGGATAACCATTTTTCTGAATTAGTAGAGGGTTTCCTGTCTGTACTGGAGTCGGACTAGAAGACCTCCAAGGTTCCTTCCAACTCTTTTAATTACAATTTAATATTGCATGGTCACTTCTACCAATGTTGAATGGCTTCTATTGTGCCATCTCTGTAAGTGAGAATTAAGTCCAGTATGTCTGACCCTCTAGTTCCTTTCTCTACTTTTTGGGAGAGAAGTTGTCTGCTAGGTTTGTTATGAATCTGTATAATCTTACATTAGTTACAAAGTTTATCTCCCAGATTGTTTGCTATTAACTCTGGTTCAAAACTTCAACTTATACAAAAGCAAATATTTTTGTAAAAATGCAAGGTGTAAAAAAAAATTAAATGAATGAAAAAATAAATATGTTATGTTGAGAAATAAATATATGGGGAAAATGATACATTTTATTTATGATTGGAGTTCAAAAAGGAACTGAAATGCAATGGCCATGAGGAAAATAAGAGAGGAACAAATCTGAATCTCTTTGTCTATTTATGTAATCTTCTGAATGTGTGAAGACTCATATTTGCATGCTGGCTTTTTCCTTCCTTTCCAAATTTTGCAAATTTAAATAGCAGGAATTTTTTTTGTAGCCAAGGACAAGATTTCTACTGAGTTTCTCTTTAGCAAGACTTCTTGAAAGGAAAATGAATAATGTTACAGAATTTTCAACAGCTGGATTATTTTCAGTTTTCAGACCCCAATTTATCTTTCAGATTATTAATGCAGAGATTGCTTTAATTTTTTTCTACCTCCCCTGCTTTAAATCAGTGGCTGCCTGCCTGTTTCCCAGACAACTGAGGAATGTGCAGGTGTCTTTTCCAACTGTCTCTGGAATTGTTATCTGGCTCTGAACAGACCATTGCTGCTTTATTTATGCTGTTCTGAACACATCTAACACAAAAAGATCTACTTGCTTTCAATCCGAGAGCATTTGGTCCATTGCTGAATTGAAGTGCTATCCAGGCACCCTTGAGTCAGCAGAAAAGTATACTGCTATATTAAACTTTGTGGTCCCCACTGACAGTTGCTATCTTCTCTCAGTTCCTTTTGTTTTGGTTGCAGCATTTATCTGGTTCCCTAAGTGATCCAATGCCTTTAAACTGCCTTTGGATGGTAGTGAGGGATAAAATGCTACTTTAGTATTGGTACAAGTGCTAAAGGACAACTTTCTCCTGCCCCAGCCAAGGATCAGATGAAGGTAACATCACAGCGACATGGCTGAAAAATATTCCTGTTCAGAACTCTACATCCAGGCATGAGATCAATACCTGCTTTACTTTCATGCTGAAAAGCAATATGGAATGAATGAATGAATGAATGAATTGCTGCACATACATTTTTAACATCAGAAATGAGACAATGACATCCAATTGAGTCTAATCCTTTATTTGCCTACACCTAATGGACAGAATTTTGCCAAACTAAAGCTATACCTTTTTAAGTTATAGTCTAAGAGATTCCCTGAACTTTTTCCCATCTCCCCCTTCCAGTTCAGGACTGTGCCATGTCTTGATTGTGGTCTCTTACTGGAAAAGCCTTGAGTTTGCTAAAACTTCCCACTCTGCTTCTACACATTCCATCATATTCATAAGGAGAAACTTGGACTCAGTCCCTGCATGTCCTGATCCCTTTCATAAAAAAGATATGAAAAAATGTTTATGTACATTGTTTTTTCAAGAGCAATTTTAAATTTCTTGCAAACTAACCTAAGTAATGAATTGGTTATATACTGAAGGTAACCAGCAGGAAAGAAAAGACCCTGTATGAACTTCTGAGTTCAGTAAAAGTAGGACTGAGCTACACTAGCAGGATTTATGGTTTTAAATTTATATGTGAGCATAAAGGAAATTAACCTTCATCTTTGGAAAGGCAGATTTTGAAACTGAAGCTTAAATATGTTGGCCACCAAATGAGAAGAGATGACTCATAGGAAATGATCTTGACCTTGGGAAAAGGCAAAAGGATTGGCAGAATATAAGATGCTATATAGTGTCATCAATGTAACAAACATGAATATGTGCAAATTCCAGGAGACTGGAGTCCATGGGGTCATGAAGAGTCAAACATGGCTTAGCAACCCAAAATTGTGAAATAACCAGGTGTTTTACATGCAATATAATATAATATAACAATTAATACAAATCAGTAACATATAGAAGTTGACAAAAGGTATCCCAGATATACTAATCAAGCCTCTATTTTCTTCAGTCTATTTGAGGTAGAAAGTGCAATTTATATTTAGGTGCATTTAAGGTTTCTGAAATACATACATGGCACTGAATAATTTTATATGTGTAGAGGAGACTGGTTACAAGTTTGATCTGGGCTACTAAAAAGAATTTACAATACCACATGTAGCTTGTGTGACTTTCAGGCATTGAGAAGCAAATGTATGATTCAATCAGGAAAAGGTAGCTCTCTTAAAATTTAATCTCTTATGCATACAGCACTTCCTAATGAGTCCACCAGGAATAAACAAATTAGTCTCCAGGATGTATCATGCATTAATCAGACAAATAGTATTATGAAAGGTGAAAGATTTGAAAATTAGTTCTAAATTCAATGCTTACATTAGAAAAATGGGATGTAGGAAAAATAATGGTGCAATGAAAATGTCAGTTTGTGCCAATTCAAGTTAAATCAGCTGCAGTTTATCCCACAGTTATTTAATTTATTATCATCTGCATATGAACACTACACAGTCTTCTCTCAAGAAACACAATTAGAACACAGGAAGTGAAGGAAACATCAAAATGTAATTTCATATTCAACTCTCTATGAAAGCAATACATTAAAACTGATTCACAAAGCATGTGAATCATGTTGCATATATTGAAATAAACAGGATTAAATTCTTTTGAAATATCTTTAGTGCTTTCTTATCCAATAACAAAACAGCTATTAACGCACCAACCCAGAGCACTCTATAGAGAATGGATAGAAATTTCAGTTCTAAAACTAATAACTTGAAGTGTCTTGTTTTTTTTTTTTTCCTTCCTTCTCTAATATAAGCAAAAGAAAATGTATTCATGTTAACAAGGTAACTGAACCTTGGTTTTTTAAGCTTCTCAAGCATTGTTAGGAAATTTCTAATATAAATCTAGTCACAATTTCAGAATGATCAACATTTTCAGAAATGTTGCTGCTTTGTGGAAATCGTCATAGCTGGATATGTTTGCAGAAAAGCAAACAGATGGGTAAAGAACAGAGGAGCTGATTGCTGCCCTTGGTCTTTGAACACAATCTTTAGGGCAGCACTCCAAAAGGGAAGCAGCACCCGAGCTTAAATGAAATTGGATTTAATGCAGTTAATATGATTACACCCCATATATTTACCAGCTGCTTCTTACTCAGGGCAATCTTTGCTGAATCCAAGGACGTATGCTGTTCACCTCTGTTTTATGCAAAGCCAAAATCCAGTTCTGAAAGAAGTTGATCTGTTAGCATTAAGGAGGTATTACTCATTCGTCAACAATGCTACATCTTCTTGCCTTTATTTATAGGAAATCATTCTTCATGCTGTACTCCAGCAATTTAGTTATATGTTGTGATCTAGATTATCATCAACCAGAAGGAAAAAAAAATTACAATGTTTATCTTGTGACTACCTCTTCCCCTTGCTCTACTTTTTAGGTTGGTTCATTTGAAGTTGCCAAACTAGGGAATTAATCTTAAACTCTACTTACCTTCCATTTAAAACAACAACAATTAAATTATGCTATTTGCCATTCTAACTCAGTAACTATTCTGTAAAAAAGAGGCAAAAGGGGCACAAGATTCTTAAGTTAATGTGAAGTTTAAAACCTATAACTGAATTTTAAAACCTATAATTGAGAACAACTAGTATCTCTTAAATGTCTTACTGGATTGCTGAAAGATCTTTTTATATAAAGGCAATTTTTTAGGATCATCTCTCCCCTTTAGATTTTTCTTAAGTAGTTGATGATTCTTGTAGTTGGCACGAATACTTTCTCTTGATTTCTATGGGAATAAAACAACAAGTGAATCTAAGGATAAAATCAAGGCATATATAATCTGTGAAAATCTCCTGTGGATATAACATTGTGATTATAATCTCCCTTGAAGTTCTAATGTGACAGAACACATCGGGAATTCTTCATTCCATTATCACTTATATATCACTTTTATTCCTTGATTTGTCAGTCTAAACATCACAAAAGAAGCTCAGCATAAACCTAAATTGCTTGATGACAGAATGCCCACAATTTCATCTCCATATATTTCTGTTTTGCAAATAATATACTTCTAATGTATTTCTTAGACTTGGGGTAAATAAAATGTGAGGACCATGGAATGAGAAATGAATGAAAGAAAAATGTAAGAAAAATAAGAACCTTTGGCCTTGGATGTTAGCTCTAGTAATGGTGCAAACTTTGAATAGAAGAAAAGTATTGGAAAATGACAATTGATTATTTATGCAAACTATGTAATTTCAGAGTACTTATGTTAATACAAGATATAAAAATTGCACCTAAATCTTGTCTTCAAATAGATTGATTTTTTCTCTGTTTTGTTTGTGCTACATATCAATATTATTATATTTACAAATGCTTATCCAATATGCTAGTTGGCAGAAAATTATTTGTTTTAAAAATCATTTTTAAATGGATTGATTTGGATAAAACAAAACTGAGACACTCATGACCAATCATAATCATGACCAACCAGTTCAACTGTTCATTGATTCCATTATGCCATTTTTCACTGAATGCTATTATTAGAAGCATTTAATTCAGTCTAGTGTTCATTGTAATATTTTATTATAATTTATTACAGGCCTATTATATATACAATATTATACTGTATGTATGCTTTTATACATGTGTGTATGTACATATAAATACACAATTTACCCACATCTTGGCTTCCTATAGTGGTTTACATTTATTTATTT